>NCKU01004841.1:0-11346 GCA_003675995.1 Dinothrombium tinctorium
AAATACTCCGATCAGTATCAAGCTTTTGAAGAACAATGATGCACCTCCGAGTTACGAGGAAGCGATCTATTACCCGAAGCCGAAACAACTCAAACTCAACTACTCTTAATCAATTATTCGCCACTTCGACTATTTTCTAAATTGTTTTAATCTTTTTCGAGATTGACATTTGATTTTTGAGACGTTCTTTGTTTTTACAACAATAAACTTTGCGCATTTTATGAATTTGTGAAATATTGTGGAAAAAATTGATATCGTTGACAGATTTTTTGTAGAGTGAAGAAAATAGAAATCGTCTCATTGATTGACATTGACAAAGAATAGTAAAAAATATCGAAACGATTTTGTCTTTTGTCTTCGCTTTTTCCACTTTGCTATATATCAACTGGATGAGAAATGAGCTAAAAGCACATCAAAAATAGTTACTTAACAACACTCGGCAACCAGAAATTAGTTTCGACTTTATAGTTACACACAAATTTCATTTACCAATTTTCATTTTTTGACTAAAAAATCTAAATGTTAACTCGAATATTTGCAAGAATAATTTAAATGTATTCAATTTTTAAAAATCAAGCGATAAAAAGTTTGCATTTATTTTGAGATGCGACTAATTTGAGAGAGGCAAACAATTTTTTTAATGATTTTATTTTGCATTTAAGGAAAATTGCAAAACTATTTGAAAACGAATATTATAATCAACAAGCAAAATGCAAAGAAATTCAAAATTATTAAATTATTACTTTGAAGCGACCAAAAAATTGGAACCAAAGCCAAAAATCCGCAAAAAAAAAAATAAAATTTGAAATATTTTTCAAATAAAATCAAACTGTCACTAAGCCCGGTAAGATATTTCTTCTTCTTCTTCTTCTTTGTTAAACTAATCTCATGAAAAGCAAATTTTTCCAATTAATGTAAGGAAAGAAGAGGAGAAAATAATTGAAGCAGTTGAGAAGCTTAATTTGACTTAATCTATGAGCAATAAATTGTGCAATAAAATATTTCTTCATTTTCATTCTATCACTAATAGAAACTATTCTCATTCATTCTCCGATTAAAGATAATTTTTCATAGCAAATCCTATAAGTAGCGAGACGTGATATAAATTCTATTTGAGTATAAAATTTATTTTCTCGAAAAGTGTTTTGGTTCATTTAAATTTAAAATGCTTTAAATTTTAAGAAAAATAAATTCTGATCAGGTATTTATAAAAAATGAAGGCAAAAAAGTTTATCTCGTAATAAATGATGAGTTTCAAAATGTTTTTTAGACAAAAATCTACTAAAAATCTGCGAACAGATTAGTTTTTTAGTTTGAAATAGTTTGATTAATAAAAATTAAATTCATTTTTTATTTGTTAAATCATTTCAAAAATAAAATTTTTATCAAGATAATATCATGTTCAAAATGTCAGTGTAATTGTTTTGAATATAGAAAATAAATTTTTTATATTATTCGCTGAAATTGTTTGACAAGAGCAATTTTTCTTAATCGATCATTTTTCTCGACATACTACGAAAAATGACAATACGAGAAGACAAAATTTTATTTGTTGTGAGTGAAATACAAATTCAGACAATTGAATAAATCAATTCTAAATGAAATATCGATCGGAAAACAGAATGCCTTACAGTTTTTTTTTCATATTTTAGAGTTTTTCAGAACTTTTCGATTCTAATATCTAATAACATCATGTTTATCAACGATAAATACACGAGTTTTCTTCATGGTGAAAAGCAATATTTTGCTCATTTAAGATCAATTGATCAGAAGAACACATTTAAACTCATAGATTCTTCTGTCGATATAGATCTATATAACACAAAATTTATAAATTCCTTTCGCTTTTAATCCAAGTTTTGTTTAGCGCTTCAAATTACAATCTTTAAAAGTGTAGCGAGAATTCGCAAAACTTACAGAGTGTACTACAGGTTCAAAATAAAATATTTCGATTATCGAAAGTGAGCTTAACTGCAAAGCAACTTTAACGAGACGCTTAATTCATCATGTGCTTTGCAGTTGAACTCACTTTTCGATTATCGAAACATTTTATTTTGAATCGATACACTACAAAGCTAATCGAATTTGTTAAACAGTAATAAAGTGAAGGCAATTGCTTTAAAAATGGACATAGGTTTGAAAATCTTTAATTCATAATATTTGCAATATCTCAAATGCAAATTAATATTCGAGAAAAAAAACCGACTCCAATAGCTATTCACAAATTCACACGATATTCACACGTTTTGTGAAACTTGTTTTTGTTCAAATAAAAATGTTGCAACTGAATTCCCGTCTTTATCTTCATTACAAATTTATTGTATTTTTGAAAACAATATTCTCGAAATAAATCAAAATAATGCACAATTTGTGTGACGTTATGTGATATGCAGTGAAGTATTCATTTAGCTGTAGGAAACTTTTTTCTGTCAACGGTAGTACATTGAATTTTGACAAAATTAAATTTTCTTTTTCATTTTAACAATTGATACGCTGTTTCCACACGATACTAAGTACTAATGACCTGTTCATAAGATGCATTCATTGAAACCTTTTCGCTTTTTTTCGGTGACAGCATTCTCAGTGTCCACTCACGCGCCATTTCCGACTTTTTTCACATGCGAATTTTTTACCTTTTTAGACTAAGCAAGGCATTCAACTCAATATTGTTTTCAGATAGAAGCTGAAGAATCAAGTCACTACTGTCAATATCCATTTGTCGCTAAGAAGACACTGCATTTCTATCACATTCGAAGTAAACATTTTAAAGACAAGACACCAACTAACTTTATTTCCTCGAGAGGATACACGCATATATATGCGATCTAAATGATTATTATAGTCAATAGTAGAGGAAAGCCACTATATGTGGAGCCATGAATAATATATAAATGCTTCCTATCTTTGATTTCCACATTCTTGAATATCGATTTTGAATACGGTTCTTTTAATGGAAACGATTCTCCAAAGTCTCAAAAATACTCGAAATAGCTTCGGTGTTAAGATCACAATGAATTTTTTTTAAACGACATTCATTACAAAATTTTCAACATATTTGATAAGTTTTGTGATAAAAATTTGCTTTGTTGTCATTTTTTGTAACAAACGTGAGAATAATTGAATAAATTTATTATAAAAAAGGGTACTTACGTGTGTATCATTGTTAGATAAACCTTTTTATAATAAATTTACTCAATTTTTCTTCCACGTTAACTTAATTATAAGTTTTCGTCAAATAAATGATCACTAGGGTACCAAAATTATGGGGTAAATTTATTCAAAATTATATGTGGATAATTATGCGGTTAAAAATCGAAAATTATGCGGTTAAACAAATTAGGTACACTAGTAATCACTTTTACGAATCGAATTCGACATTAAATTAAATTTTTTGTTTTCGCTTCTTGAATCAAATGAAAATAAAACAGAAAGTAATTGATGAAATTTTGTTCAATTAATATGAAATTATGTTTATTCAGCAAGCAATCGGAACATCTTCACATTTTCTATTAGAACAGTGCATAAAATGTAAGCAGAGGAAGAGTTTTGTTTGTGCTTTTTCAAATCACGTAGCAGGTTACCTTTTATCTAATAATTAATGCTTTCTGACCACCTATGCTGAGATCTACATTTTCTTGAGTTGGTGTCACCGATTTGAGTGTCTCGTTCACAGCGATGCTAAAGGGTTTATTAATCATCTTTTATAAATTTTTCATTAAATTCACAAAAGCTTAGCAGTTTTGGTATTGCAAATTTTGTTTTTTTTAATGAAAATACCACCGCACCAGATAATGAAAACAAATTTCATTTCTCTAAATAACTCGTTATGTAAAATTTTTAAAAGATCCAAAAAAATATTTTACATTTCAAAAATTTTCTCTCTTAAAAATCATATTCAGCAAAATTCACTTGATCATCACAGATGAAGTAAGATTCTCAAAACTCTACATTTATTGTGTTTTTTAGCAAAATTTTTGATCATAAAACTCTTGTTCATTATAAAGATGCTTAAGCAAACTATTTCAAAAGAATTATACTGATCATTTGTTTTAATATTTTTTAAAGCTAAATAATTTTTCTTTTTTCTGTGATGTATTTTATGAGTCAAGACAATGAAATTGTTAAATCTTCATGCGAAAAGTATTACCATTTAACATGCGGAATTTGCTCTAATTTGAAAATTTTGCAAAGTAATGGATGCTTAATTTGGATTTTAAACTTAATTAAAAGTTAAATTTTCAAAATTAAAATTCTATAGAATTAAAATTATTTGTGCTTTAAAGTAAATTTATGATTGTTTGCTTAATTCGTAAAACAAACTTTAATTTACTAGGAATGGTTTGAGGCTTTCGATTCAATTGAATTTATAATTAAAATTGCAAAAATTTAGTTGCTAAGTTGTAAAAATCGACTAATTTCAAAGCAAATTTTTCACTCACTTTGTTTATCAAACTATTTTATAATATAATCGGCTACAAAAAATTGTTTGCGTTAAAAATTTGAAAACGAATTCGATAAATATCGTGAAGAAATATATGAACATGGGAATAGCTTTCGATTTCAACATAAAGCATGAAATAAAATAACGTTTGGTCGACATTTTGAAATCATAATATTTTTGAAAAGCTCCTTTTTAAAAATTTAATCTAACTACCATGCATCATCATGCAAATTTTACGCGACTCACAAATGGGACGCGAAGTAAATTCACATTTACATTTAATTTAGCGAAGTATTTTGAATCTTTGCAAGTTTCTTTTCATATTATTCATTAAATAAGCTAATAGGTAAGACGAAGATTTTTTTATTTGTTTTTTATAGGACAAAAATAATTGATACATAAACGAATGGAAAAATAAATAAAACTTATAAAAGCAATAAAAAATTATATTGAAGTTTGAATTTCTTTCAGATATTTTTTAAAAATTATGCTTTCGATAAATTAATAATTTTTGAAATCTTGAATCTTGAACAAAATAGAACAGTGGAAATGATATATTGCAAAAGTTGTACGCGTAAATGTGACGTCAAACATTTTTTAAACCAAGTTTTATATTCTACATTTTAGCAAATATAAAAAAAATTGCGATCATATTCAGCAAATCAATCAATTAATTTTTAATTCTCAATCTTCAATTCGATCTTTGTTTTATTTAAATTGATAGTTGTTCTGTCAAAAGAAATTCATTTTTTAATTTTGCAATTAAAACAATTTTGTGAAATAAATTTTCAAAAGTGATCAGTGATCACAATCAAAGCGCACACCCTTTAATTGCAATGTGAAAAGAAAAGTGAAGTGCGTTTGATTTCGATGAAATTATAAATTTTTGACAAGTTGTTTTTTGCATTTTTTATCGTGAAAATGAACGAATTTGTCTTTTGCAAAGCGATCGTCGCGATCATAATAAATGCAGGAAAAGAACGACGAGTGAATGCGGCAACAGATTGAAATGCGGATAACGATGAAAGAAATGCTACACTCGTTATGCTCGCTTTGATATTAACGATAATTGTTATGCAATAAAGTAATACTCAAAAATTAGGAGTGTTTGCGTTCAATAAAGTGGCAGAAAGCTAAGAGAGCGAAATCGAGAAAGAGAGCGAGTGAGAGAGAGCAAAGCAAAGAGACTGTTTTCTCTGAGATTGGATAAATTTTGAGCGACAAAACGGTAACCATTGGTTACGAACTGATTTTGATGCGGTCAAAATCGGGAATAAAAGCATCACTCGTTTAAAGTGCTTTTCGAGCATCTTCGAAGCCGCACGAACGACCGCATCGAAACACGCACTCATTTCGCAACCGGTAAAAGTTGTCTAAATGGCGAACAGCATTGAGATGTGCTTTCAGACACAGAATGAGCCGTGTGCCGGCAATGCTTCGCGAGTGAATACCGCAGACAACGATAGCATCGCTGTGAACGAGACACTCAAATCGGTGACACCAACTCAAGAAAATGTGGATCTCAGCGAAGTCGCTGTTGTTTACGAAAGTGAGTTCGGCGAAGATGATGACGACGAGTCAATTTTCGCCGACAATCGATGGCTGTCTGGTTTGACCCGCATATGCAAAATCTTTGTGTTCGTGTTTCCGGCGATAATCGTGTTTATCGTTGTTTTGGGACGACTTCATAGCGAACCAGTGTCGGCCGAGACGCGAACCAGAGTGTTGGAATTGTTAGCTATTTCCTCTGTGTTTATATTGTTATGCGTGTTTTACTGCTTCTTTCGAAGTACATTTCGCAATTCGCGATTTTATCAGTCGTGGCTTGACGTCGAGATCAACTCAATTAATCATTTGGACGAAAGACAGCGACAACGCGAAGAGTTAAAATTGCAAGTGAAAGATCCTTGGCGAAGAAAACCGTTAAGTCAATTGAAGAAGCCCTATTTTCACCACGTCGAGCTTTACAAACAAACGGGTCTTTATGCTACAAAGCCAAGGTATTGAAATGTCAGCATCGGTTGCGAAAATATCTTCTTCAATCGCTCTTTTTCTTCATAATTTCGCTCGATTTGCAACATTTCGCTTTATTGATTTGCATTCGAAACAAAACACAGATTCAGCACAAAACGATGCGGATTGCCGAGAAAACACCGAACTCATAAACTCTCATTGCTCATAAATTCAAATAATTGAAGTCGTTGTTTTACCGATTTGTTGCCATTATCTCTGTTACTCGATTGTTCTCATTGTCTAACACACATTTAGTTTTTCACTTACTTTTTCCGAAACTCAATAAACAGCTCATCAAAAAAAGAAAGATTTCATTGAAAATTTTTAGGTATTCGCTTTCTTTCTTATTGATTTCGAACCGGAATGACGCAAAACTAGAATATTGTTCTAAATGTAACTCGAAAATAGTGAACTTAACTTTCTTTCTTGCCGAAAGAGACCTTTTAAACTCATTTTTTTCAACAATATTTCAAGTGAAAAGAAGAGAGAGAAAACGAATCGATTTTCGTTTTGTCTTCATCGTTTTCTTTCGACAAATGAGAGAAAATAAAAGACGAAACGAAACTATCGCTTTCTCTTCTCCACAAAAGGGTTTGAACTTAATTTATAATCCATTCTCGAGTCTATTGATATTTTAGGAGCTCGTTTTTTTCGCAAACAACTTTTTATTCGCAAAAATGTCTCTTAAATTCTTAAATGTCTTCATCGCTATTCTATGTTCATTTAGCATTAAAAAAATTAATTCTGTGTGCGGTTGCTTCATATTTACGAACATCTAAAATCATCCTAATTATCATCATTGATCATAACTATTTATGTATAAATTAAAGTCACATTTGAATAATTTTTCTTTGACACAATTTATTCTCTGCTTCTTTATCAATTATGGACTTGACTTTACCAACGATTTAAATTTTAAGTTTTAAATTTTTGCTAGAAAAATATTTAAATATAATATCAAAATATAAGAACTAAATTTAATCGATCAATGGCAGTTTACGATTCAAAGAACTTTATACGACCACACAAGAATAGTAATCAATTAAATTTTCGCAATAATCCTCTGCACGCTTCTCAAAACAGATCGTTAGTCTCGTCTAAATTCTTAACGAGCGGATTAAACAAGATTTATTTGATATGTAACTCAACAGAATCATTAATCTCATTTGACTTCAATCGTAAGGACGATTTTGAGCGTAAGAATTCGACTTATTGACATTGAACAATTTCACTAAGAGAGTTTAGATTTCCAAAGCATCGAGTGTTCTCGAATTATATTCATTTTTCAACGAGGAAAAGTGAATTCTCGAATTTATCTGAAAGTTTTTTAAATTTAAGGAAATAAAATAAATAAAGGAAAAGAAATAAAAAGGACAGTAAATGCATTTTTTTCACTGTACACTTTCTGCATATCAGCAAGAAGAAAGTAATTCAATCAAATAAGAAACTCTTTCAGGTCAATTTGTTAAGTAAACTTCATCTCAAAAGTTGTTCTTTCACAACATAAAAAATGAAGATTCATTGGAATTTTATATTTTAACATTGATTTTGTATTTTTGCTTTTTTTGTCGTTTTAAAATGATGTTTTCACATCTTTCAACAAGAGATAATGAATTATGAATAAGATAGACACTTCATTTGAAGCTACATGATGGATGAAAAAGTAATTCAAGACCTCCTAACAAGTTAAAAAAACAAGCTTGAAATTATTTTCTATTGCGAAATAATAAAACAAAATTGAAAAACTTCAGAAGAGAAAAGAATAATGTCGCAATCGCTTTGTTTTCTAAGCTTAGGAAATGAAAATAACTCCTCTTTGACAAGAGTTTTCAGTTGAATTCATTGCTGAATTTAAAAAACATGTAAAGTAACCGGTATTTCAAATATTGGTATTATTCAAACACCATGATTCTATTATCCTTTTCAAAATAAATGATTCCCTTATATAATTATGTACTGCTTCAAGCATGCTAATCTATACCTTATTGGCAAAAATTCGTTGAAAAATGGTTTTGAGTGGGAAAGAGAGCAAATTAACATGCAATGAAACTGTAAAAACATTTTCACATTTTAATTTGAGAGTTCAATTTATAATTTTTTGTGTGCAATTTAATTGGTTATTTATTTTAAAAAGACATCTAATGGTCTCTAATTATGCCGTAAAGAAAAAAAATGTTAATAATCAAACCTTTACGTCGGTTTTTCTTGTTTGCTCGTTAGTTAGATAATAATCTTATTAATGAAGTTAAAAATACACATTTGCTTTCTATTCATGAAGTTTCATCATTTGGCTAATTTTCTAAAAAAAGAATCTTAAGACCAAATCACTTATTAAGCAGAGAAAATAAGTTAGTCAGCTAAAAATATTTACTGAACCAAAATTACACGCTTTTAGTAATTACACTAAAAGGCTTCGTCTCGTTTTCTTTTTGACAAACATTCATTAGCAAACGCTTTTTATTCATCAAAATTCAATAGCCAAAGTCAATGGAAATTTTCAACGATTTCTTTTGAATTAATCCGTTTCTTGAACAAATAAACAAATACTCAAAAATATTTCTGTTTATCATATTTAATCATATCCTATCACACTTAAGTAAAATTTCGTATAAAAATCAGCACAACAAAAATGTTTATTATTTGTATATGTTGCTGTAGATTGTGAATGATTTAAATTTGAATAAATATTACTTGACTTAATTTTATATGCATCAATTTTTGTCGATAAATCATAAATTTATAAGCCTAAAGTTTGTCTTATTTACGAGACAAATTGTCTTTAGGGTAATTTTCAGACTGATCACAAGCGTTTGTATCTTATTCTAACTTAACTGTTTGTTTCATGCATTTTAATGCACTTGATGAGAAAAAGTAATTTAATGTAAAGTGAGTTTTCGTGTTTTTTATGTAGAAAATAAAAAATAAAAGCTTAAAATAATTTAGAAAGTTTTTGAATTGATGCTAAACTTCTCCAGTTTGAATTTTTACATCATTTATGTAAATAGAATGAAAAAAACAAATAAAAATGGAATTTTATGTGAAGAGAAATCAACTGAATAAATAAATATTGCATAGAAGTTAAACAAAACAAAATGAACAGTAAGAAGCTAGCGAATTTCTGGTTCAATTTTAAGTTTAGAGTGTGTTATGAAGTTATTGCAAACGAGCAGTTCGCAATTTCCGCTTTTATGAACCATTTGAACGTGCAGTTAAAGCGATGTTATGCAATAAACAGCTTAAAGTATTTTATTCTCTCGAAAAAATGAAACCATTAGTGCACATTCGTGATACACGTTGAATTACTTCTATAGCTTTAATCAGCTGCTTACAACGATTTAATGAATACAACGATTTATTTCATAAATATTAATCATGTTTTGTATTATTTTTTTGCATTGTTGGAAAAGTGCTTGTGATGTAATTCTACTCAATTCTCTCTTTTGTGTTTTCTCGTGTAAGAAAATTTTCAACATACAGGGTGTGTGAATTAAATCGCAACCCATATTTCATTTAATAAAAAAAAAAAGAAAATTAAAATCACACAATGTTAATATTGCTCTAAAAAATTTGATTTTCGCGAAGCATTCTGACATCACTTTTTCCGTGTTACCATCAACATTCTCCTTGCAGATTGCACATTTTTGAGCTCTTTTGCCGAACTATCGTTGATAAGAGGGAAAATAGCAGATTTTAAATTTTCAGTTATTTAAATCTTTCAATAGTTGATTTAAATTTTGAAAAAAGTAAAAATCGGCGGTGTCAAAACCTAACTCCGGCTGTCAAAATAAAAATAAAATCCTGTGTACATATTAAATGGGCCAAATTTTTAATTGAAAAGTCATTCATGCGTTTAGGTCTATGTAAAGTGGCACCAATTTGTTAAAAAATTTTGTTCTGATAAGATGGCGTGTTTTTAATGAAATTACAGTCAATTTCAATTCATTGAACACTTTTCTCAAAACTATTCATAGAAGGCGGCGCTTCTCTTGGAATTTGTCAAAGCTATTAACACTTTTGTCAATTCATTTAACTCATTCAGTGATCGCGATGTAAATAATGCTCAATGTTAAGCATGTTTTACTAAAAATTAGTTGAATCGCAATCATTTGTATAATTTTGATAATGAAGAATCAATTTTACAAAAAAAGCAATTAAAATATAAAATCTCAGCAAACATGAGGTAAAGTATTGAGAGTGAAAACATAGTGAAGTATGGTCTTCGTCATAAAAAGTTTTGAGAAAATTTCAACTGTTTTTGTTTAAAAATTATCTAGGTTAAACATGAAACTTTAAAGGTGTGTATATTTCTTTCAAAAATGGTTTAAGTAGGTTTAAAAAAATTAAAAACTAACCAACGACCGTTAGCATAAAGCAGTTATAATTATTTTCCTTGAATATTTCTCTCGACAAATTCTCTCGGCAATTTGTGTCATTTGTAAATAATAAACTCCCGTTTTTAACCATCAAATAATTCAGTTGCTCAACAATCGAACCTCAATTCTTGTGACGCTAAGGCCCGAGTCATCACAATATTGTGGAAATGTTTCATAAGTTTTATTTCCCTAAACACACATTAGAAACACTTCTTTATAGCTCGAAATTTATGAAATTTCTACAATTGATTTCGAGTCAATGTTTAAAATTTTAATAAATGCTTGTTTTTTAAATTTAGTTTCTTAAATATTATTTCGTTAAATTATCTAATGATATTGTTATTTGAATTTTTGAATTCAGGTTTGTCTTGTCGATTTTACCACGATCAACAAGAAAGAGGTGATAACTATAAAAAATTTACACAAATTTTTATACACCGTAAAAGTTTTTTACTTCAAAGATCAGATAATAGATCATAAATATAATGAAGTCTTAAAATAAACGCGTAAACTTTTCAT
>NCKU01004842.1:0-11345 GCA_003675995.1 Dinothrombium tinctorium
GGAACCACAAATATTTTTACACAATGAATCTTTTAACTATTTAACAGATGTTTAAAATCTTTATTACAAAATATACATGAAACAGACGGTAAATGGCATGTCATTTGATATGAAATAATGGTTTACCCTTCAGAAGTGAAAATAAAAATGTTATCTTTATTGATTTCACTTTTCTTTTCTCAATCCATGTGATCGTGTTCGGCTTCATTATCGTTAGCTTCGTCTTCAGTAATAGCGTAAAGTGTTTCATGGCAAAGCGGACAAATGTCTTGTACATATAACCACTTACGAAGACAGACACCGTGGAAGTAATGATTGCATCGAGTAATTCGAGCCGTATTTAATTCTTGATAACAAATGGCACAAACATCGTCGAATTTTCGCAATTGTTCTTCCGTCGCCTCTGCGAGCGAATTTATTTTATGGACAGCCATCCGACGTTTCATAAATATTTTCCAACCTTTTATGAAAATGAAAATTAAGGATTACAAAAACGTCGGTTATGTTTGATTGTAAATCATTAAAAAATGTTTATTTTGCTTTACCAGATTTTGCTTGCAACCAAATGTTGAAATAGGCATGTACACACATCATTAGAGCTCTTATTGTGCCTCCAGATTCAAATAATAAGATCCACGCCCCGTTGAAAAATAAGAATATGCCGATGATAAACTCAACAGTGCTGCCTGTTGCTTTAATATAATAAACATAATCATCTAACTGTTCCCAAATTGTCGATCTATAAGCGTCAATCATAAATAGACCATAGATGAGCAATGACATAACAACCTGCAGCATTGGAAGAAAAAATTAATTATTAACGTCTCAATATAAGAATCACTCACTTTTATTATCACTTCAACGCTAAAAGCAGAAACTGCTAAGAGCCAGGTGCTTACTGGATGATAAGACCAGAGATGGGAAAGAAACCAAATTGGAAATACGACTAAAAATAAGCAGACAAGTAAAGCTCTGCCGTGACGGTTGATTGACATATTGCGTGATGCGCTTAGCGAGAACAATAAAGGACTGACCATATTGTGAATAAAATGAAGTATAGCAGTCGAGACTAAGCATAAATTACGATACAATCTAAGTAATCTTTTTTCAGGCTCCATTCCGGTGAGACCAGTTTGAAGAGCTAAAATGAAAAATAGTATAGCAGATACAGTTCCTATACTGCGATCTTCGGGATCTTCGACCAGCAAAAATGATTGCATCAAACTTCCGATTTGATAACAAATGGAAGAAACTACACTAGTCATGCCGAGCACAGCAATAACAGTTTCACAGCCACGCATCATCAACTGCTTTGAAGTAATCCATAAATGCTGAGTGTCAAACGGCAAACTAATAACGCCAGTATCCAGATAATGTTCGTGAGTGCTATCAGCAATCAATAAAACTGCCTGTTCCGTGAGTCTAGTCAACCAAAATACACGCAAAACCTAAAAAACAGCATCATTTAAAGAGGAAAATTGCAAAATGGGCAATTGGCAGAACAACGTTTACCTGCGGAACGTGAAGTCTTGTCCATTGATTTTCCAATAAAGTGTATAAGCCGTAATGTCGCATAAAAGTACGACTCCAAATGATACCTCCATAAAGAGATTGGAATATTGAGTGTGCAGAATAGATCACATTCAAGCAAACGTGCAAAAACGCAACGCTTGCAGCAGCAATCGGCCCGAACATCAATATCATGTTTGGTATTCGCGGTAACAGACTTAAAACAGTTGGAATGATAAAGCATAATCCAACCATTCTTTTCGGAAGTATTTTTTGTGGTGAACTGCTCGCGAAACAAAATAAGATTGCCAAAAATACCTTAAATAAAAATGAAAATATCAAGTGTTTTTGAACTTGTGTTTGAATGAAATTATACCTGTAATAAATAATTTCCGAGAAATCTCCAAATAACATTGAAATTGAGCGAAAGCAGTTCGAAGGCAATGGTTGTTTGGGAAAGACTATTCACAAATCGAACATATTCCTCGTTACAAATATATGACCAAACAATGACTCCAATCGAAGATAGCCAAACATAAACAGAGATTAGATGTTTAGTCGGTAACAAAAACATTGCGAACGATATTAAAAACACTGATGGACATTAAAATGAAAAGTTGATCAAAAAACATGAATCGAGAGCACAAACCGTGAGAATAGATAAGAATCCATCCCAAAAAATCAGTCAATTCAGCCAAAACACTGTAATCGTCGTGTTCGACAAGCGTGTACGTAATATTGCGTTTAATCGAAATGTATTGATCGGCGGTTAGATTTTCAGGCGCATTGGGCGCTTTGAGATTGATGATTCGCTGCGAATTGCTATTGTGAAAAGCCGAGAAACCAGAAACGAGAATCGAATCCATCGCGAAAATCGGAGGCACGCGAAGGACGACGTCCAAAATCGACAGCAATTTGGTTCGCAGTGACATATCGCTCGTTGCTTTCCGCTCTTCCGTCCGACGTTTTGCCGCAAATTCAATCAACCGTTCACAAATCACGAAAAGCGAGACTCGAAGCAATACTTGAATAAACAAAGCGTCGCTTTCGCTTTCATTCTTCACTCATTTTTCGTTCGCTTCGTCTCCACACTCATTTCGTGTGCTTTTCGCGTCATTTCGCAATTCGAGGACAAACTTCACTCAAACAGCCGCTTTCGCAGTCGTCGCGCGGCTGACGCTCGGCTCGCGAAGCGCTTCACATTTCGCTTTGATTGAACGCTCGTTTAAAAACGAGAAAAGTTCGCTTTAAAAAATTTATTTTTATTTCACATTTTTTCTTATATTTTTACAACTTTTTTCTCTTATTTACAAAAATCTAAATCAATTTTTCTAAACTCCTTTTTGAAAATGAAAAAATGAAATGTCAAGTCGAGTGACGTGCTCAGCTCGACACCATCGGTAAACCAAACATTTATGAGAAAATCAACCGAGTAATTGTCTTATATTTAAAGAATTAAAATTGCTTCTTTGACATTTTAGCGTGTTAAAACTAAATTATGCTTGAAAAGCTTCCGCTGGTATTTCACCATTTTGGTTCAGCTTATGGAACGCGTCCATCGCTGTTTCTAAATTGTAAGAAAATTCTTCAAGACATTGCATCGAAAAACCTTCGTTCATTCCCGTTGCTTCTGAAAACTTCTTCACCATATTTGCTTTATTCATGTACATCGAATTTGAAGTTGGTGTGTCTCCATTCACTGTCATAGTTATTGGTTGTTCTTCCATTTTATTCGTCGCTGGTGTTTCCATTGAAGATTTACCATATTTTTGAATTTGTTCCACGGTCGCATTCGTTAAGAAGAGAAGATCGTTGATAATCAAATTCGGTATGATGAGAAACGAACGACAAAAAGCGCGGGTTTGAACGCCGTTCTTCTTCGAAATTTCGCGATAAACTCCATTGATTACGATATTGATTAAATTTTGACTACACAAGTAAACATCAATGAGGAAAGAATCGAGTTCGTGTTTGGTTTTGGGAAAACCACACAGAGTAGAAACGATATTTGCTTTTCCTTGTTGAAGAAGTTTACATTTTGAATTAGCGTCGCGTACTTTTAGCAAATTGCGACTTTCTTGAAACATATGTGACGGAAAGTACACTTGATTCCTATTTTTTGAAATTAAAATAAATAACTTAAAGCAAATATGAAGTTTATACTTGTTTGAACTGATAGTAAAAGAAAACAATGCTTGATCGTGATAAGCTTCTAGTAAGGGCTGCCTATCGTCCGAATCGTATATAGCGAAGTACTGATTAATGAAGCCAACAACAAACTCATTTGTCTCAGGAGGAATATGACTGCCCTGAAAATCAAAGTTAATAATGGATTAGTAAAATATACAAACAGTTTATCAACAGTGTAACTTGTTTAAAGCTTACCAAAGAAGAAACCAATTTAGAGCTCTCGCCAACATCAAAACCAATAGGAGGAGGCAGGTCTTCGTTGTCCTGCAAGTTCAATCATTCCTGAATTTTAGTTTATAATAAGTTCAAAACTTACCAATTTCAATATTTTTGGAAACACAGCACGCACAGAACTGAAAGATAAAAAGTGATTACACTTCTTAAGACGAAAAAATTTTATGACAGATTCCATCACGGAACAAGGCTTAGAAAACGATTCCACATTTAAAGAGTCAATGTTTGTTGCGAAAATAGAAATTGCAAAGACTTTAAAGCGACACATCAAAGGGCCAACTTCCATTCATTCCTCAGGGCTCTATTATTTCCTGACATTGCGCTTTAAAATAATTGAAAGAATACAAGCAAAGCCTTCTGAGGATGAATGAGCCCATAATTTAAATTCTTCATTGGCTGACTGTTGTATGAAGCCATCCAAATGAAATTTCACTCAATACCTTAATTCAAATATAAAATAAAAATGCGAGACAATTGCATCTAAAAATTATGGAAATACTTAACCTGATGTATGAAGTATGATCCTTATATGATGAGGCGCATGGATTACCACGAAGCAATAATTGTTCCAATTCAAGTCCTTTTAGATTCTCGATTTCACTCATGTGTCTTATCTACAAATAACAAGTTAATTTTAACACAAAATCGTAATTACACTCACTTGATTATTAGATAAATCGACAGCTTTCAATAATTTACATGTATCAGTTATACTTTTAAATGGCTCCAAAATCGACAATTTATTATCGGCAATATTTAGACTAATCAAATCGGGTATGTTTTCTTTGATGATTCTAATGATGGCAATTAACATATTTGTACGATTTAACGGTATAAAAAGGCCTTGTTCCAGTAAATAAGAATCAGCACGAAATTTTGAAATATCAAGAATTTTTCGGTTTCCATCATATCGACGACTCATAGCTTCTTTCAAATGATTTATTGTTGAAGAATCCAATTGAGTGCTTGGAAATGGAGCTCTACTTGATATTATTGTGTACTTAAAACCGTTTGGATTCGTTATGCGTCTACTGCAAGCTTTTAATGACTCGCTCGTGTCTTGTCCCATAACATAAAAAACGACCGACTGTCCATCGTTATGATACTGATAAATAAAAAGTAATAAGATTTCAGGATAAATACATTCGAAATTACTTACATTAAATGGAACGAATGGTTTCTCACACATTGATTGTAAACTATTCAAAAGAAAGTCTTTTGTCGATTTGCATCCGTGAGGTATCTGCAAACGATTCAAACCATTGGCAAAAATGCGTAAACAAAACATTGCTACTTACAGTAACCTTATACCATTGATTTTCCAAATCGTCTTCGTTTCTATTCGCGTTGTACCGACCGACTCGATTATTGCGGTGACCACCTCTTCGAAAACTAAATGATAAGTAGTTAATGCGAACAAATTAAAAAAAAGCGAAAGACTCACTCGTTATTTGCATTGTTAAAGTAAACGGTTCGTCCACGATTTTGATTCTTATTATATGAGAATCGATTGTTTCGATTGAATTGGCCGCCAGTGTTGAATTTAGTCCGTAAATCGGGTCGCTTTTGATTGCGAAAACGCTCGCTTCTTTCGTTCGACATTTTCGCTTTATTTTCGAACGCTTTTTTAAATTCTTTCTTTGCGACAGAAACAATCGAAACGCAATTTCGCTTTTCAGACGTAAGCCTTCGCAAATGGCGAACGCAGATGTTTCCACGGAAACGGAGCGCGCGTTTTAAAATGAAAGCTTTTCACTTAAAAGTTTTTAATTTTAATTGAGTTTCATACTATTAGAATTTGATTCAGTTCTTTGTCATAAAAATAGACATCAATTTAAATACATTCATTGTCAGATGAAGATTACATAAAAACAATCATTATAATGAAGGTAAGGCAAAGTGATTAAATGTTAGATTGTCTGTGAAGATGATTTTTTTATTTATTTGACTGCATTTGTATATAATTTGTCTCGTTCACTTTCATGTGCTGCTTGGCATTCATTATCCATTCGGCATCAATTACGCTGATATTCCTGAAATGCAAAAACGTTATTTAATCGATCAAATAAATTTATAAATTCAAAAAAGCTTTTTTGAACATACCTCATATAACATTTGGAAGTTTGAATTAAATCGGTGTAAATTACATATTCAGGTTTGCTGTTAAATAAACAAGATGAAGGATGAATGCTTACTTCTTGTTTCGTGGCCAACTAATTAGAAATACACAAATAAGAGAGGAAATGATTATTGAAAACTCAAACCGCTTTGTAAGTTGCATCTTTTTGCAAAACTGCCACATTTCTAAACAATCCATGAAAAAGGCACTTCCTGATTACATCTGTATTTTGACCGCACGATTGTTTATTGATACTTAACTTCTGACATAGTGTTGACAATTGTTGCCGTACTTGTATTACAGTTTTCATTTCACGATGATTGATAAAATTTTCTTGACACCATTGCTTTAAGGAAGAAAAGATCATCAATTGATCCTTCATCGTTTGATCTATTCAACTTACAGGATTGCAGTTGGCGCTTTTATATGCCCGATAAATTTTGAGAAGCATGATATGGTCGCCTTCTCCGCTTATAAATTTTTTGTGGATCTCTGATGCGATTTCTTTCTGTAATTTTTCATTTATAGTAAAAATTGATTATTTGATTACAGACCTTGTTCGGAGGAATAAAAAATATTCGTTCGACATAAAGCATGGATAAAATAGTTAATATTTCTTCTCTAAAGTAAAGAAAACTTAGTCACAGTTATAGAAAAAAAAGACTTACGTGCACTTCAATTCTGAAGACATGACAATGATTTTTGAAAATTGAGGGTCTAAAGGAAAGCTGACCATTTGTTTGCCTAATTTTGTTAACTAAGTCACTTATATTAACTAACTTCGTCTATGAACTTCGTTTAACAAACCTCAAAGTGATATTCATTTATTTTTTCTATCGCACCCAACTCTTGGAGAAAAGAGAGGCCACTTCTTAAACTCTTTAGAAAATAGAAAATCGTGTTTTATCAAATAGCAAATAAAACTTTTAAATTACATCAGTTGATGGTTTATCGATAAAGTCAAATTCCAAACAGTTTTTGATCCCCAAAGCAGTACAATGAAGAATAACAGACGAAAGATTACATCGCAAAATTTCAGGCACGGTGTGATCGTCCATTTTTTTGTATTCGTCCTCTGTATATAATCGATAACACACACCACTATTTTCAAAATTTTGTGTAATAGAAGGTAAAAAATAAAAGCAATTATAAAACCTTGATTCTCTGCCAGCTCTACCCGCTCGTTGCGTTGCTTGAGCTTTCGAGATAGTCATTACTCTAAGCATTTCGAAGCCCTCTCCTGGCTTGTAAATGCGGCTTTTTACTTTCCCTGTATCAATGACATATTTAACGCCGGGAATCGTAATCGAAGTTTCTGCTATATTTGTGGCAAAAATGACTTTACGACCAATCTGGAGAAGGAGAAAATAAAAATGCTAAACGTGAAATGAGAGTGCAAACCGATTTATCAAATATACGAAGTTGTAGATGTGAAGGTAGGGCGGAATATAACGGGAGAACAGTCAATTTTTGACTACCTAAATGATTGATTATTGGTTAAAAATTTAACTCTTCTTTGAATTTACCGGCAGGCAAGTGTTTGATCGTATCTTTCGTGAGAGTAACCATAGATTCGATTTCTTCTTGACCCGTACAAAAGACAAGTATATCACTGAAATTTCCTTGAGAAAATCAGAAAGAAAAGTTGATAAAAACACTTTACCCTTCAGGTTGGCTTTGATGAATTTGAAACACAGTAATGAGCGCGGAATTAACGTAATCTTCTTGAGTTTTAACGGAGTTGTAAATCTTTCAAATAAATTATTGAATTTGAATATTATAATTTGAATTAATAGAATATTAGATTGATTATTAGAATATTATATTGAATAGTCAAATTTGACAAATAATTAAATTAATTATGGAAATGAGTATTTTCAGCTCACTTTGATCGGATATTGTCTTCCTGATAAATAATATACGGGAGCGTTATTGAAGTAATGAGAAATATGATCAACATCCATCGTAGCAGACATAACAACAATTTTTAATTGAGAAAGATTTTTTTCTTTACGCTGCTTTTGTGCATTTTTAACGAGAGCAAAAAGCACATCAGTTGTGATCGATCGTTCATGACATTCATCCAAAATGATACAACCATATTTTTTCATTAAAGGATCATTCAAAGTTTCTCTCAAAAGCATACCATCAGTCATGTATTTAATTCGTGTTTGCAAAGAGGTACAATCGTCGAAACGAACAGAATAACCAACTAACTGACGTAGTTGTGTTTGCATTTCGAGCGCAACTCTGTTTGCAATTGAAATAGCGGCCACTCGTCGTGGTTGTGTAATGCCGATCATTTCACTTTTATGAATCATTGCATTTCCGAGCTTTGAACGATAAATGTATTGCGGTATTTGTGTTGTTTTACCAGATGCGGTTTCACCGATGAACACAATGGTTTCATTCGCTTCAAAAGCTTGTAAAACCTTGTCTTTAATGGCGAATATCGGTAATTTCTTTCTCTCCGATTGCAGATCGCTGTTCGACGAGACATGAGCGTTGCTGTTAATGGTACGGTTATCATTTTGAGCTTTATTAAAACCGAAAGCGGAATTGTTCGCAATACTCGCGCTGTTCGCATATCGTTTCAACGCGTCCTCGGCTTCATCACTCGAGAAAAGCAGCGATTTCTTATGCAAAGATTTCAATTTAAAGAACGCACTTTGCTTTGCTTTCTTCGCCTTTTTCCAAAACGCGTTGTTTTTCATTTTTTAATGTTTCTCGTCGCGTCTTTCGAAAAATAATTTGCGTTCGCTTTTGTCTGCATGTGTTTACCACGCTTTAAATGGGCGCGGCTTTAAATGCGCACGCCTTCTCTTTCGAATGTCGCGCTTTTTACGAAACTTTTGCTCGCTTTTTGAAAACTTTTCAAAGTTTAGTAAAAACCGATCGAAACTCGCCATTGATTGATGTTCATTTATTTGGTTGTCTCTAAGAAAATCGAACATTTTTGAAACCACAGTGCGTTGCAAATCTTGATTTTCGCTTATTGAAAATCATATTAATTGAAATAATTTACATTTGAAATTGTAAGCGTAAGCAAAAATAGAGTTGACGATAAAACCAACGCCACAAAAGTTCTCGTGATTTAATTTGAATGACTTACTCTTGGAGGAATAAATGAAATCCAACATTAGTGTTATTCTTTCAAATAGAGGATTTTTGTAGCATTTATAGAAGAAAAATGAGAAAACAATACAGAAAACTTTGGTAATATTATTTTCAATATTGATTTTTGCTTTATGAAAAAGTTTTTTTACGTTAATTTTTGATGTGGCAAAAATGTTTTAGCTAAACAGGTGCTAACTAACGTAAATTCAAAATAACTCACAAGTTATTATTGGTTATAGCAATGATTAACTATTTCAAATACTCTCATTTAATTTTATTTCACAAATATTGCAGAAGCATAATGAAATATACTCACAGTTGTGCTTTTTGAATTTACCTTTAGGCTTCAAAGAAAAAACATCCGCAAAGCTTAAAAAGAAGTCACAAAATGCTTGACCAATTATACGGATATTATGCAAGACTTAGCTTCTGAAAATACAGGATTAACCTCGAGCGTTTTTAAAACTCAATTATATTTTTATCATGTTTAACTCAGTAAAAAAAAACGTTTCAATCTAAATCTTACTGGAAAATGAGATGAAAACTCTATTTGTGGTCATAAAATTTCATTTTATACACGTCAATTAAAGTATAAGTATGACATACTGTAATAAGTTTGTAGGTAAGTCTTTAAAAATGAGAAAGCAAAATTTTACGACCATAATTTACATCGTATTCTTTTAATTGATCTACAAAAATCAGCTTAGATCACTGAAAAGAAGTTATCGAAATTGAGTTAATTTTAATTTTGAATTGATTTTTGATGAAGCTTATTTACTGAAATATTATCTGGATGACGTTATAAACTGTGATAGGAATTGAAATGCTAGTTGGGATTGGGAAAACATGCTTTCATATCTAAATTTGAAACTTAATAGTTAAATAGTTAAATCGTTTAACGTTTCGTAGTGAAAAATCAATGAAATATTCACTTCAATATAAGAAGAAGAATATTGATTTCATTTAAAAAAATTACTTAAAGGAACTAGAAAATGAAATCAGAATAATTTCTCGCTTCATACTTGACAGACAATATGCTTTTTTCCCGCTTAAACTAGAATTTCAAAGATATAGATATAGCTGAATATAATGAAATATTTAAGTAAACGTTTGACTAAATGCTATGTAAATTAATCTTATTCTCATCGGAGAATTTCAGCATTGACAGCACTGTTGATAAGCGAATAAATCCTTAAGTGGGCAAAAATTATGACCAGTACTGTTTTTTACGTGACTCAAACTCTTTCTAAACACTTGATCGAAATAAAAGAGTTTAAGACCGATCGTTTTGAAAATGGCAATTAGGCGTATTAGCAAAGGTGCAAATCAAGCAATAAATGATAGAACCAGATAGAAAGAGGAGCCAAACTAAATATGAAAATAAAAAGTTTCATTTTTCGCGAAATGTTTGCATCGTTTTTCTCTGTATTCGTGTAAAAAAGCGAAATAATCAACCAAATTGAGATGATCAATGCACCTAAAAATTCTCGACCTTCTTCGCTTTCCAAAGGTTGCATTCCTTTCGAGTACATTACATAAAAGACGAGCAACTGAAATGTAAGAAGGAGGTAAACGATAAGAATCGAGCGTATAATCGCTTGATAGATGTAATGATCGGTTAAATGACGAGTAGTCGTCTGTAAAAAGCATATCAAACAAGGAACCAGATAGACGCCGGTCCAAAACATCCAATCTTCATCATTATGTTGCACATAAGTTGCCATTGCGAAGAAGATGAACATAAATGCGTTTACAAGTCTCCAATACATAATTATTCGGCTGAAAAGCAAAAAGTTCTTTATTAACACTTCACAGTTCGTCGAATCGCTTAAATGCTATTATTACACGCATTTAATGGATGTTTTTGCTTGTTCGTTCATGTTTTCAAAATAACTTTCAGGTCAATGTCAGCTGCTATGCATCGAGATACACTTTTAATTTTGCTTTTTAATAATTGTAATTACAATCAAATTCTAAACTTTTGATTGTTTTTAATGACTGAGTACGAGATAAAATGTTAATTGTAATTAGCTTATCATAGAAAATTTTTCGTTTTGGCTTTACTTTAATTATCCTAAAGCATACATAAATTAAGTTAATTGAGATTTTTAAGCAAAAAGTTAAAAGTTTTGTCAAAAAATTAAAACTAATGCTGACTATGAAGAGATCGATTCAA
>NCKU01004843.1:0-11345 GCA_003675995.1 Dinothrombium tinctorium
GAGATCGGTTTTACGCGAGGTTCGGAAAACGAACGAAGTAAGGAACACAAAATTCGATTTATTAAAAGCGCGAATTGACTTTTTAATCGCGAGAACGGTGAAACAAAAACTGAACTCTTTCGCGCGGCATAAGCGCGTTAAATAGGAACGATGGACGAATCGCAAACCGATCGTCTGATTGACAATGATCGCGAGCGAGAGAACGTTGATCGCTTCACCCCCCGGCCACTAAAGCCCGATGGGGTTTTCGGCGTCTTCGACGATGATGCGACGTTTGAAGAACCATCGGCCGCTTTGAGCATGCCATAGCTCGGCGTCTTCGTCTGATCGCAGGAAGACACGGACTTGATGACATCGTGTCTCGATCCCGAGGTGAGGTGGATTCCGGGCCGCGGCCAATGTATGCACCCACCAGAGTGTGAAAAAGAACCCGATTCGTCCGCACTGAAGGACAACCTTTCGACGGGGTTTAGCGCCCGCTCCGCACGTACAATAGCTTCCACATTCGGCTCCAGTCCACGGTCCAACCGTGTACCCGATTTGCCGCCCATAATGACACCAATTGTAAGCACTTTTGTTTTAAAATATTTTCAAAATAAATCAAAATAATGTTCAGTCCTATTTTATGCTTTTTGCTTTAAGCTTTTTTTCTATATTAGTGTTAAATTTTTTCAAAATCCATACAAGTTCATGTCAAGTAGTTTAGGCATTTTTTAGCATTTAAAAAAATTTGCTAAATGCGCTTTTACAAGACACGAAAGCAATTCTTGTAAAGTATATGCACTTTGGAAAAATTCAGGGAAAAGTTCTAAAATTAAGTCAATATTTTGAACAAACTACTTAAGCGATTAATTTTATTTTCTCTTAACTTTCTCCAATTTATAAATGGTTTAGTTAGAATAATGATCATAATAAATGAGAACAAAAAGGTAGTTTACTCTTAATTGATTTTAAATTTTTTTATGTTACATTTGTGAAACTTAATTTCGTTCGCCTTCTTTTGACACTTCTATTAGAGAAATGAAAATGTTTAAGAAATTTCATTTTTAAAATCGTGTGATCACTAATCACAATTTCCATAAAAACAATTTTACGAATTAATTGATAGGTCGAATTTTGGCAACTAGAAACAAATGTTAAACCAAAATGTTGCAGTGAATTTCGGGAAATTTCGGGCCGAGTTTTGGACGCGATTGTGTTTTCCTTTTCATATTTCTATCTCTAATGTAAATGCGTGTTGAAACAGCTTTGATAATTAAATTTTTCGAATCAATAAAAAAAAGTTGATTCGCATTTTCTCTAAACGAGTGCTTTATTGTGAATGACAAAAGCATCATTTTTCAATGGAAACAAGCGAATGGCTTTCACTCTTAAATAATACAACCGTCAGGTTAAATAATGAATGATGTGTCACATTGCAGTGAACATTATATTCGAATCTTGAGCTGCTACTGCAAGACATGAAGCGACATTTCGACCGTAAAAGTATCCAAAAATCAAAGCCAATTGCAAAGTGAGGCGAATAGAAAAGAAATTCTTGCGATTTGAATCAATGAATTCATGTTCGTTCTTAATCGATCTCAAAAATGAACGTTGAATTGCTTTTCAAATTCAATTTAGAAATGATTTAAGGCGAATTTTATTTAAGGCTTATTTAAAACAGTTCAAAAATTCAATCTTAAACATTTTGCTAAAAATAAAAATTAATTTAACTCAACCATTTTAGTGCCAAATTTTTTAGTTTAGAAAATTTTTTTGTTCATTTAAATATTAACAAAAAAAAAAGATTTTCAACTAATTGCTGTTAGCAAAGCTACGCTATTCACAAACGCAAAATATTTTTGATTTTTCATTTAAATTGCTTCACTAAGAAAGTAAATTAAGCAAAAAAAAAGTTTCAAAATGATTGCTTTTTAAGGTTTTGACATAAAAAAGCAAAAAATTTTTCGATAAAATCACAAATTTTGTTAATGTTGAAGTTTTTTTCTTTAGTAATCGTTGTTAATATGACAATTTTCATAACCTTATTTTGAATAAAATAATCATCGTTATCTTCAAAACATTTTTAATTGAGTTTTGCGCGAATTTGTCTTCACGAAGAAAGTAATTACGTTTTTCTCGTCTAAAAAATAGCTTTAATTTGCATAAAAATCAAAATGAATAAACGCGAAGAGCGAGGAAAATGTTTTTCATTACTCTGCTCATTCAGTTCTAATTTTTGCTTTCGCGATAAGATGCGAAATTCAAACGCGAGCTCTGCGAACGTGGCTCGCAGTTTGTTCGCGCGCACTTGTCTATGTCCTTTCACCGAAATATGAATTAAGCGAGCGATAACTGAATGTTGAACGAGGGACGCAAAAGCTCAAAAGTAATTTAGTTACCATACTCCACTGTCTCGCGAGAAAACAGTTTGATTGCTTTCTTATTGATTACTAATAAAAACCTTTTCAAATGACGGCTTAATAAAGCTGTTCGCTTTAGAATCGGTTTTCGGGAAATTTCGGAAGCGATAATTTTCGCACTTTTCATAACTCATAGCATTCATTACTTGCATTTCACTGTAGTTTAAAGGATCCCTAAAGAGGTAACAGTTTTCATTCAGTCAAAAGTGAAATATTTAGTCTATCGAAACAATATATACACTCAATGACAAATTTTTTGCTTAACTGATTTATACAATTAAATTAATCGTAAACCATTCCGTCATCGACTGTACTTAAAAGTTTACTTTCATTAAAAGTTTTTTCAAAAGATTGTTCCTAAATAGAGTTGTCAAGATACAATTTTTTGTTACGCCACTGTATCTTTCTCAGCGCCACCTGGCGACAAATGAGTTTTTGTCAAAATTTAATTTAAAATTTTAAACAATGTTGACTTTGAATTTTAAACAAGAGTTAATTTAGTGATATTTTAAGAATTAAAATGATAAAATTTAACATTTTCCGCAGTAAAATCTACCTTTACTCAGAAAAAAAGCATAAAATGCGCTTAAATTTTTCACTCGTTCCATTGCTTCTGTAGAGAAGTAAAATTTTCAAATCAATAAAGAATTCATTTTAAACTTACAAGTTCGAAATAGGTTTATACAATCGCATGTAAAAAATTTGCTTGTTATCCAACTTAATCGAAAACTTTTAGCAGAGGGCAAAAGAAATCGTTCATCACATGACATCAAGTTTCTAATTCCTAAGCAAAAATGAGGCAAAATAATTCAAAGTTTCTAACTCATGCTGTACATTGAAAAACTTATTTGAAGAACAAACTTTTGCACATTTTTATGTCATTTGTTTAAAGAGCTGTAAAAGCGAAACTCTTTCGCCTTTTGCAAATATATCGCTGCGCTTTTACTCTTTTTCATTTAAAAGATCGGCGCTTTCACGCTTAATTTAAACGACAAAAAAATTTAACTTGATTAATAAGCAAAATTTGATTTGTGATGATTGGACTTTTGCTCGTATAGTGATAAAAATTTATTATTAATGAATTTTTCCGCTTTATCATTTCGAAAATTGCTTATTGAAACCATCACTAGACACGCGAGAAGAATTGTGGCAAGAAGAATCGGGCGTATGATCTGTTTTATTCCTTTGCTTTTCAGATTAATTGTCTCTTATTTATTCAATGACCAAAAAATTTAAATCAGTTTGACTTTTAAATCGAATAAATTCTAATTTTGAAAAATAAATGAAATCGACTTTGAAGTTGAATTTGTTGCCGCAATGCGTTAAAACCTTTATTTGCACCTTTTCTGATGCGAAATAATGCGTAAACATTATTTTCCCAAAAACTTTTATCACATGTGGGCTTGACGTTGCTGTGTTTTGTTTACAAAGTTTCGTGCGAACTATTTTTAACTGTTTTTCGTCTCAACGCTCAACTGTGTGTGTGTGTGCGTTGTTTGAGTGCATTACCTTTTTTCAATTTCGGTTGAAAAAAAGAGCAATTTAATCAAAAAGATTTATCATTGATTCAGTTCGAGCTTGTCAATTTTGTTTTTGATTTCTCCGCAGTCATTTTTATCCAATTTTTTTGCGTGGTTTTGCTTCTTATTTACTACGGCTACTGAGATATCGACGCGATGGCTTTCGCAAATCAAATAGAAAAATTATATTCAAAGAATTCGATCGCAAGCTTTACGCGACTAATCAATTAAAAGTCACGCCGTTTTTTTTCTTGCTTTTAATCTCGCACTAAAACAAAACTTTTTTTTCTCTTTTCGCCGAGCAAAGTGTCATTTTGTGGTTTTCTTTCGAATCATGTTATTGTGGCATAAATTAAACTATTTCTGCGCTGAAATTTTGGCGACTCGGTCATAAATCACTTTGCGCAATAAATTTAATTTCTTGCAAGAACTTGAATTCGCTGTATTCATCACTAAAAGCATTAATGTAACTCGATTCTCGTGAGATATACGCAGTTTTATTAGTTTCTTGTCGAAACATTACATTTCTATTGCAAATGCATTTAACAATTCCATTATCAACTCGATTGCGTTTTTTGCAGAACACAAGTTTATTCACCGATAGAAAAAAAACTAAAATGATTTTTTGGCTTGATTCGAGTATCGTCGATCTTTAAAAAAACTTTATAAACAAATCGATTTTCGAAAAGCGCACACTTCTCGTGCGAACAGAAATTGTTTGTTACCGAGAGCCTCTTAACTATTTGAGGATATTGAAATATTTTATTAAGCTAAAAAGCTAGGAGATATAATTTCAGTGAATAAATTAATTAATATTTTGATTTTGTGCACAGAGCTTTGCTCAGAAACAAATTTATCGAAACATTGAGATAATTTTGCGAGAAAAGAGCGAAAAACTGCATGAGTTATAAAATGAAAAAAGTAAAATCAATGAATTCAAACAGACGAATGCTTACTTTTTTCTACATTGAATTAAACTTATTAATTTTCTCTTTTTTTCTTTCTGCTATTAAAAAGCTCAATTTTTCAAGTAATATTTTTCTTCTTTTTAAATTTTAAATTTTCTATACCTTATTAAAATAATCGTTCAAATCTCTTGTGTAGAAGATAATTGATCGATCTCAAAGTGTTTAAGCAATCTTGAATCAGGCATTTGAGAAGAAACAAAAAAGCCGACGACTAGTAACAAAATCTTTTCCATTTATCTTAAAGCGATAGTATTCACTCTGAGTACAAATTGATTACCCTAAAATCTTGCGCGTTATCTGACAAAAAAGTAATTTTATTGAGAAAATCGTGGATGAGACATTCAAAATTCATCATCATTAGTTTCAAATGTTGATGAATCAAACAAATCTATGAATTAATTCATTTTCTCTTCTTCTTCATCATTATCAGTTGAATAATCTACTAATTGAACTTCATCGCTGATGTTGTGATAGAAAATTTATAATTTTAAATATTTTTTTTAAAATCGTTTCAAATTTGATATTTTTGTCAACACTGTAATGTAGTGGAAATTTTAAAATGATTCATTCTCAAGTGCAGTAAAAAGCGAGGAAGATATCGAATAAAGCAAATATAACGCTGCCTGAAATGATAATTCAATTATCTTCTTTATATGCATTATTCAACTATATGCAAATCTTATACCAGAATCGCATTTTACTGCTCATTTTTACAATCTTTATTCGTGTGAATGAATGTTTATATGGAATTTGAAATAAGTGAAAACAATTGAAATGATTTTGACGATCATATCTTTTCGCAAAAGGAACAATAAATAATTTTAAAATTTTTCATTTTGATAAGGTAAAATGAAAAGTTTTAAAAATATTTGCGATTTAGCAAATAAGAATGTTTTGAATATTGAAGCTTAAGGAACTGTTTCTGTAGTTATTTTTGAAATAAAAATGCGTATTCTCTTCAAACTGCATAAATCAAAGCTTTGAATTGACAAATTGAAAATGTAGAGTGTCGGAAGAAAGAAACAGAAAGACATATTTGTGTTGCATTGAGAGTTTAGCGAGCAGAAAAACGCCAAAAACGTAATTGAATTCTACTCGCTGAAGGCATTGTAATTTTGCTTATTGCACACACACACACACACACACTAACTCACAAGTAATCTATTCGTATTGCTTTAAGCACCACTGTAAGTCGTATTCATTCGATGATATGCGAACGATCCTCCTTACAGTAGTAGAATGTCATCGATTTTCACTGCTCATCAAACATCAATCTGGAAACAGCTTCTCTTTGAAACTTGAAAAAATTTAATTTAATTTATGACTCTGAATTTTGAATCGCTTCTTTCACTCATTTTTCAAATCTTAAACGTGGTTGAGTTATGTTCTCAAATGACAACTTACAGACAAAGAGATACTTTTGCACTTGTTTTCTTCGTCCAATAAAAAGGCTTTAAGTTTTTTTGCGAACACACAAAATTATCAAATTTTATTTTTTACTTTAAAATTTGATTCTCTTTTCATGCTCAACCATTATCTTATATAGAAAAATTCTTTTTAACAAGAAAGAGAAAAGATTCAGCCAAAAATATGTTTATCCAAGATCGATGTTTGCGCTTAAAGAAGCTCAAGTAAAATGCCTTTTCAGCTGCAAATATCACTCCCAGAATTAATAGTAAGATGTAAATACAAATTTTTTTGCTTAATTATTTTAACATGTTTAAAATTGAAATAAATTTGCGGCTAGCAGCGCTTTTTTATTTGATCAGCTTTTTGAAAAAATTTTTCAAATTAGTAAAGTATAACAAATGGTTCTTCTTCGATTGACAAAGAAATGCTTTCTTAATAATCATAAAAATTTCATTTCAGGATATTTATCAATAAAAATTAAACCTTTAAAAATATTTTTAATTATAAGACTGAAATGCAATTTTTATCTCATTTTCATTTGAATTATTTATCTTTTCTTTTTGATTATAATCCATTTCGATAATTTCTTATAGGATCTTAATTCACTTCTTGCATAAACTTTCCTCTTAATGTCTTTTAAGTCTTATATCTTTCTTCCTAAAGCTTCTATATATAAAGACATCTTTGTTCAGCGTTAGTAGTAAAATTTTCAACTTTCTCCACTAATTTTTGACACTCTTTTCGCTGAAATACTCTTTTCTATGTTTTTATTTTTCAACTTATAAAAGCTCAAGACGTATAATATGTTAGAGGAGATAATTTATCTCAAAAAATATTTTTCCTTTACACATTTATATTGACTTAAACTTCGCTTCAATTCAGTGCCAAGTAGCCAACTCTAATCAGAAAAAAAAATGTAAAAAGCTTATTCTCAATGAATAAAACATTTTAATTTTAAGTTTTTTAATATATTTTTTGGTTACTCGGGCAGCTAGTGTGATAAATGATCATATAAACATTTTTTTGACAGTAAAGCTCTACCAAAATGTTTTGTGATAGCAAAAAATTTGGGCAGCATCTGTACTTTTTCCAAAGTAATGTTCTTAATTTCTTTGTTCAGCTGCTTATTATCATTGAAATAACATAAAAACATTGAAACAATATTAAAAACATTATTAACATTGAAATAACATCTTTCACTCAATATCAACATTTCTTGTATATCTTAATTGTGTTTAGGCACTGTTTTTTACAATCATTTTGTCCGAGTAAATATTTTTACACTAACTCGATATTAATAAGGAGAAAGTTTTTAAATTTATTTCTGCATATCTATTTAAACGTGAAACAGTTAAATTAGCTTAATTTTTTGCCTTTTTTTGAATGACATTATCGAATGAATTTATATTTATGTTGATTTTTTAATTATTTTTGGTCAACTAAGTTTTTTTGTGATTTGAACGAATTTAAAAATCATATCCGAAATCTCAGACTTTAAAATACAGCAACCACGCTAAAATCGGAATCTCTGGATACTCCGGATTGCTTTAATTCCAAAATACTTTTTTATTTTGAGACAAACAATTTTATTCACGTTGTTTTTATGAATAATCACTCAAAGATGTTTGCGCCCTATATGAAATTCTACATCGCTACGATGACAAAATTACGGCCACACAGTTTTTGTATAAAAAATCTTTTCTTGGATTGTTTCACTTTCTGCGCTCTTAGTTACAGCAAGTGATCATGTTGCTTTCATAAATCGATTGCGATTTTATTTTTTCTGTTCACGCAAACTCTGCCAACAAAGACTCAATTTCTTGATTTATGCTCGCGATCAAATTTTGACTTCTATCAGAAGTGAGAATTGATGCAAACTTTAGATGCGATTTTATCGAAAGAGGATCATTACAGAGGCTCTTGTATTTGCACTGAGAGTGAACTAAATGCAGTGTGAATTACTTCTTAAAGTGCATTTTAACTAATGAGTGCAAACGAAAGCGACCAATCAGAGAAATGCCTTACTAAATAAGAAAAAAATTTATTATAATACTAACGTAAGACTAACTAGTAAGATGCACTTCACGTGATTACATTGCAATGCTCGAGTTTTCTATCTGTGCTTTCATTTAAAATATGATTCGAAATTTGTTGATTTTATGTTTTGATAATTTATTAATGCAAAGTGTTTGAATAAATGGTTAGTTGCGTATATTAAACCAAAAAATATTGATTAGAATGAAAATAAAAATTTTTATTTTTTTATCTTTCAAAATCGTAGATAAACTTTGAAAAATCACTTCCAATATCGAAAAAAAACTTAAAAACTTAGAGATTTTTAATTTAATTTAATTTAACAAATCTTTTTCTTTTTGGAAATGTTAGGCTCAAAGTGTAATTAGTTCATTCTTGCAAACTACATAAGTTGACCTATTAAATTTAAAATTTTCATGATTCTTAAAAAATTGAAAAATTCTAGAGCAAAAAAATTAGCAAAATTCAATTATTTGTTCATTTGTTTTGAAATCTTCGGTCCAAAAGCATGAAATTGATTGCTTTAGAATTCGAAAGAACTGACTAGTTAAGATTAATTCATCTCTGGGCATATTTGCTTAACTTATTTTCAGTGCTAATTCGAGTTTTCAAAAAAATGTTTAAATAATATGTTTGAATACATTTGTGAGTATTGAGATTTCACTTAAGTCGTGATCTATGTGAATGCGAAGTAGAATAGGAATAATAAATGAAGACTTTGCAGTTTAGATCTTCTCAACATTAGATTTTAAAACTTATTAAACTTGTATTATTTTCTCTATTTCTTTCTATATAAAATTGAGTCTATTTCTATAGACTATTTTGGACATTTTTAAGTAGACTTTGATTTAAATTTCAGATTCGAATGCAGCATTTTAGAAAATGAGAAAGTGAGCGAAATCGAGTTCTTGATTAAAAGCAAAGGGCAACGAAATCATTATTCTTTCACTCGAATTTATTTTTCAAAAACTTTTGCTCTGTTTTACTTCAAAAGAAAGTGAAAATGAAAGCGAAATGAAATCAAACACCAGCGAATGAATGTGTTTCTGCGAAATATCGCTTATCTCTTCGTTCACTCACTGTTATTCCTTGTTACTTTCGAGATTACTTTCGTCGATAATTTTGAAATTATTTTAACTGCAAAACTTAAATAAGCGTCGATGGTATTTATTTTTACTTTTTTAGTTCGCTACACACATAAAGTAAGGAACAAAATGTAAGAACGAAATGATAAAGTTGAATGCATATTATTTTTGAACGAATTGTTGCTAGAGCTTCTCTCTCGAAAAAAAAAATCAAATGCACGTATTGATGTTACTTATGCACTTAATCTTTCAATTTCGCTTACACTTAACTGCACAGCAGGCGATCGCAGAAAATTAAATATTAATTCCAAACGCAGAAAAAAATCATTGCGAGATATAATAAAAGCTTATTTACTATATTTCATCTTTTTCGTGCATTTATTTTTCATTTGCTTTGTTGTTAGACTTATTTTAATGACTATTCACGAAATAAATTAAATGCAAATTAAACATTTTTTTCCTTAAGAATTTAAAAAAGAATTTCGAAAAGATAAACGAATTCAATTCTCAATCAAACAAAACATGAAAAAAATGTTTTTATTTACTTTTAATTTTGTGAATCGACCAATTATTTACTAATGTAAGCAAATTAGAGTTCGTAAAAAAATTTTAACATTGTTTGTGATCATTCCATAGAGAGTGAGCATACTAAGAGTTGTTTTTATAAACTGTAACGTGGAATTTGAACAGTGGCGATATTTCGCCATCGTATATCAGCAATACAAGCAATGCTTTTGCTTGTTCAAAGTAAAAGTGCATCTTATTTCAAATTTATTGCCAAGTTTAAACCTTATTGATATCGACTTTAATTATGCAAAAAGTTAGTCGAAGAGAGAGTCTCGCATTAGCTGTGCAGTATTAAACTTCGCGTTTCATTTTTCAGTGCTCTCGGTCACTTTACTAATTTGTATTCGCATTAATTGTAAATTAAGACATTTTCATTGTCCTATTTGTGTTCCCTTTAAGCAGAAGAACGACGACCGCAGTCGCGATTTAGTGTCGGTTCGGTTACGATTTCGAACAGCGAAAAAAACAACCGTCGCATTAATAGCTAAGGTATGTAGGTAATGAATATGTGGCATTTAAAAGCGATTTCTCCAAATCTGAATACTTGAATGCGATGCAAACAATTCGTTGTGTTTGTTGTTAATTTTTTTCTTTTTAAAAACTGGTAGAGCTGACCGAAAAAGTAATAAAATCAACAAAACATTGCTGCTTTGCGTATTGTAAGCTAGAAACTAAGCAATTTTGTCATTTTTTGCCAACATTCCTTGCTTAGAGAAACAAGTGACAGAACATTTGCAAAAAGCATTGCATTTGAAAAAAAAAAAATCGAAAAGATATTTGCTGAAACAGTCATCCAAAAAAGTATCAAAAGTTTTCGATTACTAAAGAAATTGAAAACATTAAGTAAATAAGTGATACATTGAGTAGACGATTGGCTTCGCCATCGGAAAATTGGTGATTCAGAAATAAAACTAAGCTAGTGAGACAGAAATACATTTTCGAAAACAATAACTTCTCTTTCCTAAAAACTGAAGCAATTTTCATCACTAAATGCGCTTATGCTTTTTATCTTTGACTAAACAGTGTTCAACTTGTCACTGTAAATTGTTTTTTCTTTGAATATTATCTTTAAATTTCGATATTTAATTTAAAAAATGATGCAAGATTGTTATAAGAGTAAGAATTTATTGGTAAAACTTCAGTAGACCGGACAAGGTATAATCGGGGTACTCACCCATATGATGTGTACACTCGTGGCTAGAATAATGTGTATCTTATCCTTTTATGATAAAGATAACATTAATTTTACTTTTACAAAAACAAATTAAAGTAAAGGGAAAATTGAATAAATTTGAATCTTGTAAAATGCCGTGAGCACAGAAAACAGAGCGTTTTAAATTTGTTATATTTTATTTTATT
>NCKU01004844.1:0-11342 GCA_003675995.1 Dinothrombium tinctorium
AAAATTTATCGAGAAAATTTTCAAATGAATAACTTTTGAAAAGAGAATGCAAATATGTCAACATATCTTCAGTTTCCGTATATCTATCTACCCATTTCTTAACGGTCCTCAAATATATACTAAATTCGCGAGCGATCCCTTCTAATTCCATTCTAATAAAATAAAATATAAAAAATTTAAAACGCTTTGTTTCTGTGTAACAGCATTTTACAAGATTCAAGTTTATTCAATTTTCCCTTTGCTTTAACCTGTTTTTGTAAAAGTAAAAATAATGTTATCTTTATCATAAACGGATAAGATACATATTATTCTGGCCACGAGTGTACTTCACTATATTATTGATTCTTTAAAGCGAGTAAATAAGTGAGAATAGCCGTAGTAACGGTTGTCAATATGCTCGGTTTGATCGTGAACAGATCCCAACAAGAAAAGCCAATATTATCGTAGTTTAAACGCATCAAAAACATATTGATCTTAAAGAAGAAGAAGAATATCAATCAAAAATAAATTTCGCGAGAGGAAGGCAAACCTCATCGAGTACAGGAGAGAAATTTCTTTTCACAGTTAAACAATATAAATTATCGTAGGACATATATGCGGATGTTTGAATACTAGCTGCATTCAGTGAAAGAGTTAGCATTACTAAAACATTACCAGTCGAGAACAGTAAAATGACCAATTTCTCGTAACTGTAGAATTCGCCTTGAAGCAAACCGTAGCCGACAATTATCGACATCGGTACAAATGAAGCGTAAAATACGAAGAGATAATATTTCCAGAATCGATTCGCGGTGTAAATCATTTCGATAACTTCATTATGAAATTCGCGTATATTTTCGATTGTATCGCGTTCAATTTGTGTCTCGACTTTATTTAATTCCTCTATTTGCTTGTGAATTATTTCGAAGCATATTCGAAAATACTGACAAGTGATAACGAATTCAGCCATCGATGTGGCGAAAAGTACAACTCCTTTCATAATTAGCATCGAAACGATTGGCAAACAGATGAAAAATATTATCAAGTTTTCATTTTTCAATGAATTCGTTATTTGTGTGTAAATTTCGAGCACAGCGACGAAAGTAAATATTGAGAACAGCAATGCGATCAGAAATAAGAGTTTCACTTTTTTGCGTTTCAGCTCGATCTCAATCACGTCGATTTCTTTAATTTTCGAGCAATGAGTGTTCAATTCTTGCAATGATTGCATGTGTTTTGAAGTGCCGAAATATACTAAAGTGAACAAGGCAAGAAGTAGCCAACAAGCGACGGATAAACTGTGTTCACGCTTTGAATAAGTAAACTGTCTCACATATTTATCTACGTCTTCTTGTATTTTTACGTTTAGTGCATTCGAAAGAAGGAGCAAACAGAGAATCGAATATGCAGAAATAAGAATGATGCGTTTTGCATAAGAGCAGAGACAGTACATTCTTCCGTGCTTTCTCTTTTCGCACTCAATCCCAAAATATTTAAACGATTGATGAACACTTTTCACATTTCTCGTGAAAAGTATTTCTGAATTTATTTCGTCATTTAGCTTCATCTCAGCTTTGCTTATCTCCATCCTTTTTTCGGTCGAGACCGAATTCGATTCAATAGAACTTAGTTCGTCACCGACTTTCGCCATTCTACTTTAGCTAAATATTTAAAAAAGTATTTCAAGTTTTAAAATGCTTGAAACCAAAATTCACTTAGCTTTACCAGACTTAACTTCTCAAAATTCATCAATGTCAGTGCTTTAAATAACAAATTTAAGTAAAAATGATTTAAAAATCAATTTAGCAGTCATAAGAAGCCTTTATTTTCTTCAATACACGCACACTTATCACCGCTCAATATGGTTTCCCTACAACAAGATTTTAAAAATATGTTTGCGCATATCTACAGAGACGAGAGCGAAAAGAAATAGAATAATGAAAAGTAGAACAAATTAATGTTTTGACTAGAGTTTTCCTCACTTTGTTTGTTAAACAAAGTCAAATTTTTGTTAAACATCTTGCTTATAGTTGATCGATGTATTTTCATCATTGTACAGCTTTGCATATTTTATTTACTTCGTTTTAGTTTGCGAGGCGTACTTTAATTTTTTAAAATTGTATTTATCCTTAAAAAATTGTTTTTAAATTTAATGATCATATTTCAGACATTGAATTACATTTATTATTATTTGAATTATTATTTATACTTTAGTATTTAACTTACATTTTTTGAATCAAAAATGTTTTTATCATAATTTTTGTTTATAAGGTGTTGCAGTGAAAATCGCTTTCGATTATCGAAACAATTTATTTTGAAACGATAATACAAAGCACAAATGCTACAAATGCGCTTTAATGCAAAAGAAATACACAAACTAATAACAAAATTAAATAAAATGTCGGCGAAGGAGGATTTTTCACAAAGCGATAGTTTAAATAGGACACTTGAATGTGCTAAGGTTGTTGAGAACAGAACGAAGACCGAAGATAAGAAAGTGCGATTGTTAGAAAAAAGCGAAATACAGAGGGACTTTAAACAATGCAAAACAATGCACAATGCCGCGTTAAATTTGTTATTATCATGTCATTTCGCGTCCAATTTAAACTTTCTATGCACTCTGTAAGTATTTTTTGTAGTATTTTTACAAAAGTTTTTCTATCGTATCGACAATATCCGATTTGCTCTTTGTTTGATATGTTGCAAGGAGTTAAAGTGTGAAGGTTCCCGTCGTATACCTTCGTAAGTTACTATGTTAGTTTGTTACTGATAGTACCTTATTCCCTGTGGAAAGCGGGCCTTCAAATGAAGCCGTGCAAATATCTTTTTATTTATTTTTTGTGAAATAATCGTGAAAATAGTAAATTATGGCTGCATTATTTAATCAATTCATTGTAGTGTTATTCAATCAAACAAAAGCTTTTATTCGATGAAGTCATTAAAATTCATTTCATTCAATTTTAAAAAGTGATAAATCCAGTGGAGATATACAGTCAATGACAGAATGTTTTGCCATCTTTTTCATGTAAAATAGATTCATTTAATAAAAATAGTTGCAAAACATTTTGTCATCGACAGTACATATAAAAAATGCTTCATGTGATGCTTCATGTCTGCTTCGTGTGTTTCTTTGATGCTGCCTCTTAAAATCGAAATTAAATTAAATTGTGTAAAAAGTTTTAAAACGAGTTATCACTACAATTTGTGTTTAGAAATTAAATCTCTCCACAATTTTTCACTTTTTAAGAAAATTATAATATCTGAAGGCTCTTTTATTTCAATTTTTTATATCGAATTTGTTAATTGAAGAGGATTTATTTACGACGTTTTCATTTTAATCATAAACTCTTTTATCGATTTTGGCTTAAGACAAAAGTTGTAAAATTTTACAACTGCTTCATATTCAACATGTAAGTATGCAAATTCCAGGTTAAAAACTATAATTTTTACACATATCGCAACAAATTTATTTCTAGGACAATATTAATTAAATATTAAATACCTTTTGTCGCAATCTCACTTAGTTGTGCTTCAAAAAGACTTTGAAATTTTCTTTTTCTCAACAATTTGAATAATTTTGAAACGCTTAACTCTTATTAAAGCAGGTTTCGTAGCATTTAAATGTGTTGAAGTAAAGTGAACAAGACGATTCAATTTTGATTTCATTCTCAAATGTTTTAATCAATTCTTTGTTTATATTTGTTCTACTATTTACTTTCTTTCATACTTTCTATCTATTTTTTATTATATTACAAAATTAAACCTTGTTTATCGTTTAACTCAAAATCGATGTCAAGTGTTTGATAGTTTCCGCTTTCACTGGAGTATTTTTCATCATTTATCGAACACAAAAATTGACTTTAAACTTTCAATGTATAATTTGTATTCATTCGTAATAAAACTAGCGAATGCAAAGATCAGAATTACTGAAACAAGCGACTCTTATTATCTAATTGCATTCACTAGATCATAAGCAATACTTAAACAATCTTTATTGATAAAATTTATAATATAATAGAACGCCATCATAGTATTTTTGAATGCGACCATTTAAAACGATTATTCACTTGATATGTCTGTCCCCGAAGAATTTCTACAACATCTTACACAGCTCACGGTTTCGCTAAATCATGTTTTCAGAATAATAAGTCATCAGTAGTCTGAGGTATGTTGTCATGAAGTGTAACTCGCTTAAACTAAAAGTAAAATTATATTAAACGAGGGAATGTATTTAAATGTCTTACCGAGTCAACTTTTTTATATGTGGTTATATGTGGTGTTATTTGAGGCAGAGGAAAAAAGTTTTAGAAAAAAATTTTAATGAAGCGAAGCTAAAGATGAAATGAATGCGAACAAGCTTCTTGTACTTTTTTTCCTATTTTTCCTTAAATTTTTTAATTTCTTTCGTTTAAAGGTGCGCATTAAGAAAAAGTACTTTAAAATGTTGTGTTAGTTTTAAGAAAACTAAAAATTTCCTTTTTAACTTTTTCAATGAACTTATAACAATTTATAATTGAATTTAATTATATTTTTGACTTAAACATCGTCACTAAAATGAATTTATTTATTTCAAAAGTGCTTGTCTAACAATATATTGTAAAGAGCGATACGCCCTTTTGAAATTCATTCAATTGTCGTTCAAATTTCACAAAGAAAATTTGCGTAAACACATTATTCAACAAAAATAGTTTTTTCCCATTGTTTGTACGATTTCATTGTTTTTCGCATTAAAAATAAACTTAAAAAGTTTTTTTTATCAAGTCAGAGCCATCGTTTGACATTTTTCGTCGTTTTTATCATGTCATGACTAGAGAAAGGAATTTATGGTACTAAATCGGCCGAGTTATGTTACATGATATGTGCTGAATTTCTAAAAAATATTGTCAAAAATATGTGAGTTTCGAGACTGTTATTACATTTTATGACTTTTTATGAATGACAATTAAAAATAAGTGAAAATTGATCTTATAACTCAATTTAAACAAAACAATGTCTGATGAAGAAAGGATTTTTTACCGATTTCAATTTCAATGAAACTCACAAGTTAGTATGAAGATAGAACTAAATGTGTTTATTAATATTTGATATATAACAATGCTAGCGATCAAAAATTTATAAAACACTTGCGCTTTTCACTCAAATTGATAAAAGTGCACTTCAACGTGTTTTCTTCTCAAAATGAGTCGCTAATTGCTTTTTGTCGGCACGCGAACAGAATTTAAATTTTTCCGAAACAAATCGATATGAACCAACATTGAACAAACTGTCGCTTAATTTGATGTATGAAAAAATAAATTTAATTTTACTTTTATTGAATCAAGTATTAGAGAAAGTAATTTAATTTTTCATTTCACAAATGCTTTTTACTCAATTTGTTTCGATGACATCTCGATGACGAGCTTTATTCATTTTTTCGTTTATTTAATTTTTATTTGTCCATTTCTTTATTTAACGTCAATTGAAAATTACATTGAACTTATTTTTTCTCATTTTAGATACTTTTATTGAAAATCGAGAAAGAAAAATATTTAACAAGTTTACCAAAAATAATTAAAATCGCCGCATCATATTCATAGTGAGTAAAATTCATTATCAAAAAGATTTTCTTATCTTTTTTTCGTTTGTCAGATGGAAACAGTCGAAGAAATCCCATCAAATAACAATAAAATTAATGTTTACAAGAAACGATTTGTTATTTTTTCATTATCTTTCTTCCTGCTGACACTGATACAATTTCAATTTCCTCAGTATGCATCAATTGCCTCAGCATTGGTACACTTTTATGATGTGACATTCTATGAGATCAATTTGTTGACGATTATATATTCCTTGCTGTATGTGTTCGGATTACTACCAATCAACTTAATTGTTGATAAATACGGCATACGAGCAGGGATTGTATTAAGTTCTTCATTTTTATCCGTTGGTTTAATCCTTAAATATCTTGCTTGTAGTCCTCACTTATATTTCGTCGCTTTGATTGGTCAAGCAATGGTTGCATTGTCTACCAGCTATACATATAGTTGCCCTATGCATATTGTGCCTACTTGGTTTCCAATGAATGAAATTAACAGAGCTGTTTCATTCTTGATGGTGAACATTTTCATAGGTTTGGGAATCGGATTCATTCCTCTACCCATGATCATTGCGAATGTTAAAGATAAAACAGTGATGGCAGAAAAAATGAGAATTTTCATGCTTACACAAGCTGGAATTTCTATTCTTCTATTAATACTTATCGTGATATTCTTCGATGATAAACCAAAACTGCCACCGAGTGCTTCACAACACAAAGCGAATGAATATAGAGAGTCAACATCAGTATTCTCATCATTGAAATCGTTATTCAAAAATCGCAACTATTTAGTTTTAATGACCAGCGCAGGGCTTATTAATGGTGTATATAGCACACTTTTGGCCATTCTAAATCAAATGCTATTATCAAAATTTCCACAAAGTCAAAAAGAAGTTGGTTTTATCGGAATGTTGCTTTTAATTTCAGGATGCTTTAGTTCGCCTTTTCTGGGATTAATCAGCAAACGATTTGCTCTGAAAACTTTGTACAAACTAAACGCCATTATGCTTCTTTGTCCGTTGATTTTTTTCTCGCTATTATTTAAATGGCATTACGTGTGGCTGTTTTTTATAGCTACGCCTGTACTCGGTTTCTTTTTTACTTGTAATACTACTTTAGCGATGATGTTTGCTTCAGATTTAACTTATCCTTACTCCGAATCGATTTCCTCTTCAGTTTTATCCGCAGTGAATCAGTTATTCGGAATAATTCTTACGTTTCTGGGATCCAAATTTATTATAGAGTTCGACGCATTTGTTTGTAACTTAGCTTTTTTATTTTTATTAATGATTTCGGTACTTTTAAATTGTTTTATTGGTGATTACAAAGGTCGAGAAGCCAATGAACGAATCCTCTCAGACGAATAATGTTAATATGATAAAATTAACACTATTCTAGCCTGAGAGAAAATATTATTTTGCTTCTTTCAATTGATGTGAAAACAATGTCGATCAATAAAAATGTGGAAATTATTTAGAGAATTGAATCTGAAATCAAATTGAAGAAACGAAGCCGCGGGTCGAAATTTTATCACAATTATGAGAATCTTAAAATGCTTTTAATAACATTAAGCCTCTAAAAGAAAAGTTTAAATAAAATTATTTCTTTGTTAAAATTTAATCACAGAAATTAAAATCAAAACAAATTTTTGTTCAATATTATTTAATTCTTAAAACGAATAGACGGCTTCCATAATATGGGGATTTTACTATTAAAATAAAATATTATCTTAATGCAAAAAGGTAAGTTAAAATTGCTGTCGTGATTGTTATCAATATATTCGGAGTGATGATAAACAAATCCCAAACGCTGAATCCGATATTATCATAATTCAATCGCTTTAAAAAGATTAAAACCTGAATTAAATTAAAAATAAATTTAAATGATAAAAATCGGCATAATTTAATTACCTCAAATTCATCAGAATTGAAGCAAGCTCTTGTGGTTAAACCATATAAATGAGTATATGGAATAAATGCTAACGAGTGAACGCTCGCTGAATGTAGGGAGATTAGAACAATTCCAATTGAATGAGAAAAAAGTGTGCCGATTGCTCCAATTTTCTGTGTAATTGTGTACTTCGATTCAAGAATATAATAAATCAATATAATTGTAAAAGGGACAAAGAGGAGGTAGAGCAGAAATAAGAAATACTTCCAATATTGATTAGCTTCATAAACCATTTGTATGACCAGATTGTGATTGCGTCTGATTGATTTCATTAAATCAGATTTGTAAGCCATTTTGTTTTCTGCAATTGCCTTGATTTTTGAATTTATCAACTCCAGACAAGTTAAAATCATCGAACAAGTGAATACAAATTCATTCAAAGACGAAAAAAATAATAGCAAAGAGCAAAAAACTGCACAAAATGTGATTAATAAGCAAATTAAATCTTGAAAGCTTGTGATGTTCACTTTATTGTTTAAATACTTATCAACATTCATAAAAATCGCAGTAATTGTGAAAAGTAAAACAAATATGATGAGTCTAGCTTTCTGTTGTCTAAGTCTTGAGTCAATGACAAGCTTTTCATCGAACGTTTTGCAATAAGCATCGAGTAAATCATCGAGAGATGCGATCATTTTACTGCGTCGATCGCTTGAAGTAAAGTACATAGTAAATGTTGACCCCAATGCGACAATTACGACGTGAGAAATTCTAGCCAGTTTAGAGTATTTCATGGGAAGGTATTGAATGATGTATGTTTGTTCGTTTGTTTCATTTTGAATCAAATCCAAAATAAATAAAACCAGGAAAGTTATATCATTTACTAAAATAAACAATTTTACTAAAAACTTTGCAAATTTGGTCATATTTGTATCATCAGCTTCACGTTTTAAGCCGAGCCATTTATAAAAGGTTTCACAACGTTTAACATAATCAGAAAATTTTGCTTCATCTTTATGATGTTCAATCATTTTCGATGTAGATCTGAAAATGAAATCATTGGCTTTTTTTATGTATTGAAAATTGAAGTTTTAAGTTATAAAGATCGCAAATTAATGAAGCCATGAGTGTCACAAAGCTATAAGTTGTAAACTTTTTATTTAAACTATCTGATGTCTGTTAAACGAAAATTTTCACCAAATATCTTTGAAATAAACTTGTTCTATTGAAAAATTATTTAGATCGAAAACAAAATTTAAATAACTTATTTATTTATTCAAATTTTAATCGAGATAAATAAAAAATTGTGTGCTTACCTTTGTCTTTGTTCTTTTTTCAAATAATCAAAATCAATTCGAGTTCAACTAGAGCTTGTTTGCTGCATTTTCAAAATATCTTTGAAGTTTTATTCATTCGAAAGAAGAGAAATAAATGCGTTGCGCACAGCAAACTGCGCGAAAAAACTTTTTGAGCGCAGAGATGTATTTACAGCGCTTTCATTTTATCGAAACTATAGTTCATTGTTAATATCTAGCTTAGAATCTAATAGCTTACAACTCTGGCTTAGCGTAGAATCTTATCTCAATGACAGAATCGATCCAAAATAGAATGATTTGCTACAGTTAAGGAAAGAATGTTTGTCCCAGATCAATAACTTAATATCTTATCACTAGGGTGGTAAAATTTTTGTGATCACAAAACTTTTAAATCAAGCAAAAATAGATTGTACAAAATATTCACAAAATTTTACACTTTTTTCACAAATTTTTCACAAAAATTTACCAACCTATTTATCATTCTAAAACGCATCAATTTTGAACAGGGCTCGCGACAAAATTAAAAACATTCAAAAGAAAAATCAAACACAGCTATCGATTTTGTTTAAACAAACAGGTTTCAATATATTCGAGTGAAGATGAATAGCAAAATGTGTGTTTAAGTGAGTTTAGAATAGTTTTTCAATTTTTTTTTTCATCTGACAATTTCATTACAAGTCAATTAAATTGCTTTTGTGTTAGTTGAACAAAAAGAATTTAAAAAGAATTAAATAAATTTAAAAATTTCGTAAGCAAAAATAAACACTTCAACATTGTTTAAACTTTGATTCTTTGGAAAAGTAGTGAGCAAACTTAATTCAACAGATTCATTATTGCCTCAGAAAATGTATTGCCGCCATATTGTTTCATTGCAAAATGTGTGTTTAAGTGAGTGAATAATAGTTTTTCAATTTTTTATGTGACGATTTCATTACAAGTTAAATTGCTTTTGTATTAGTGAGAACAGAAAGAATTCTTAAATTTAAAAATGTCAGAAGTAAAAATAGACTTCAGCATTATTCAAACTTTGATTCGTTGGACATGTAGTGAGGAACCTTAATTCAATAGATTCATTATTGCCTCAGAAAACGCGTTGCTGCTATGCATGTTTGTTCGCCCTTCGAACTTTCGTCAGCAAATTGAACACGGTTTTTCGTGCGTTCTTTTACACATTCAAAAGCGATTGCAAACAGTTGAACTTCGACGCAAAGTGAAATGTTCATTTTGTTTATAAGAAATTCACAAATTTTATATTTCAAAACTTACTTTCCAAATATGGAATCAACGTGTGCAAAAAATAATTGATTTCTGTCCGAATTGTTTTGTTTTGTAAAAATATTTCTCCAGTTATCGTTTGTTTGTTTGTTCAACGACAATTCTCATCATTATCAATCTCAGCAATAATCAACCCTTTCCATTCAATCTCATCGTTATTCCGATGTCATCAATGGTAAGTTAAGAATTTATTTGCATTTTTACATTCATCACTTGCGCCTCCATCAATTGTCGCTGGGACAAACATTTTTTCCGAAACTGTATCTTATGATCTGTCTTAAGAGCAAAACATTCTGTCACTGACTGTATGTATTTTTGTGGAATTAGCAAACAAAATAAAAACGAGCGAGTTAAAAACTCTTAAAGGCTCACGCTTTACATAATCGAAAATAAAAAAATTTTCTCCTAACGGATCAATAAATTTAATTTTAGTCTCACAAAACAAACAAGACCATTTTTCATTGAAACTTTTTTTGAAAGTAACAAAAAAAATGTCAAATGAATATTTAATCAATTTTTACTTGGCCAATAAAAACACAATTTTTTTATCAAAACTCTGCGATATTTTTTTTGTTTGATAAAAAGTTTCTTAAAAAGTTTGAGTTTTCAATGGTTTTATTTATTATTTCTGCGAATGACAAAAGAAAAGAGACAATCGATCGCAAAAGTTTTAAAGGTAAATAAAGTTCAAAGAAACTATTAATCATATAAAGGTGGACAGTAAAGAAGATAATGAAATCGATGATAGTGTCATTATTATGGATTACAGCCAATAAATAGGTAGTTATAGCTGTCAAAAGTATTTATAGTATGTCAATAAGTAGTTATAGCTGTGCTAGGTAAATTTCAATTTATAAAAAAAATTAAATAAAAATTTTGATATACAGAAATCGCCAACAAAATTACCTATTTTTCTTAATTCAAAAATGGTTCATTTAAATGTTAAATTAATTGATTAAATTAATTGAGCAAATAAACTCAATTAATCTGGGGGGAGTATGCACTTCATCTTTTTGATAATTGCATTACTCAGAGCTTCAAGTGTTCACACAGCTAATTTAATGTGCTATGATGATCTTTATACTATATCGGTTAAGACCAAAAGAAAGATCATATTAAATGAAGTATATGCTTAAACTGTACTTTAAAATTGTAATTTTTAATTTTTTGAATTTTTTTAATTTAATGAAATACCGTGCGGAGATGGGGTATGGGATTCACTGGATAAAACAACCCGTTAACTTACGGGAAACGAGCTGGTTTGAGATTTGTATTTTCATTCCATTTTCAACTTTAATAAAGAAGTT
>NCKU01004845.1:0-11342 GCA_003675995.1 Dinothrombium tinctorium
GTAAATACATCTTATCACGAGCGTTATGTGCATAAAAGTTTCTTTATGTTTCATTTAAATATGCATTTGAATCTTTGTTATGGCTAAATTTTATTAGAAAACCTTTGGAACCATTCGAACTTCTAGTTCGATGCAATGTTTATCGGTATGAAAATTTTCGAAAAAACTTTAATCCTATTAGTAGAATACACTTTTAAAGGCATAGTTGTACTGTAAAGATTTAAATGACAAACGATGAATAAAAGTATATTTGAATACAAAAAAGTGAAAAATAGAAAAGATTTAAGATTTCAATGCGATTTCTTAAAAATGTAAAAATATTTTTGAACAATAATTCGACTTATATGAAGCATGTCAAACAAATGAATACGACGCTAAGCTAAGCATAGTAAGCATTCCTCTTACCTTGACAGGTAACCATTAAGACAAGGAGCAAAACAAGTGAATATTTAATAAGAAAGTGTTCAACATAATCCATTGAATATCGAACTTTGTACCGAAAAATTGCGAGCATCAGACTTAACAGAGAGAACAATTCTTTGTCTTGTTTTAAAACAAAGAGAAATTTGAAAGTAAAATATCGTTCGCTTTGAAACTCAAATTAAAAAATTCATCACACTATTGTAAAAGCAAGTGTCTTCGATTATGTTTTTCTCAGTTCTGATCGCAAAAGTGAATTGATACAACGAATTTAACTAAGTTCACGCGACTGCGCGCAGCTTTTTTATTGTACATAGGCACATGTACTATAAACAGGTCTGTTTGTCTTCAGGCGCTTCACTCGCTCCGCATCAACGCTTATCTTAATTAAAGCCCAAGTTTCACTGTCAAAATTTTTTACCAGAAAAGAGGTTCTGAAAAAATAAACAAAAATTTTTAATTTTTCTTTTTCTACTGATAATTGTAAATTTTGATTAAAAAATTGAACCTCTAAATCAATCGAGAGACAGGAGTAAATTTAAAATTTTAAAAATTTAAATTTTTATTTATTTCATCATAATGAACAATAAAAAAATGCTCTAGGAAAACTTTGGCAAATTTCCTAACAAGAAATGATGAACTATTTCGAAAAGCGATAGGACTCATTTAAATTATAAATATGAAAACAATGGGAAGCGGAAAAGAAGAATAATTAGTATATGTTACACGTTTGCAATTTGATAGCGTTCATTAATCGAATTAAATTCATTGAATCAATTTTAGGCGAGAAGAGTAAAGTTTCGTGTCTCGCTTTTCTGTTCGCGTTCAGCACAAACACTTTTTCATGAATAAAAGTCGTTTTGCGTATTTTTTTCTCACGAAAACTTAAGCAAGGCAACAAAAAAAATTGACAAGTTACTGTTACCGGTGATGATGTATGAACATGCAATTTCCCACTCAGTCAACTACCACAACTAACCTCTTTTCATCATATATCGAGTATTTTTGCGCTATAATTCGAATTTGATGACACTTAAATGAGAATTTAAAGCCTTGCGATGAGTTTAAATTTAAGCTTTTCTTCTAAATTTAATTTTTTATTTCGCTTCTCTTTAATAAATTAATTTTATATGCTGACTAACAAAATTTTCAGCTCACACACTTTATAAATTTAGTAAATCGATATTTACGATAAAAAAATATTTTTGTGAACAGAAGCTGATCTTTCTAATCAGTGGGGCTTTTCCACGTTGAATTTAGAGTTTGCTTTCTGTTCTTTTCAATCAATTTAGAACTTATTTTTGTAATATAACTTGAAGTATAATGGTGCGCAGTTTTTACCGAAATTTTTTAAATCAGTTGCAAGTTTTTTAGCGATAAAAGCGTTCAAAACATTGTGTTCATTTTCGAATACACTTTCTACAAGAAAATGTGAATTTTTGAAATGAGCGATTGTTTTAATCAAGAAGAACTTAACGAAAACGCTTTGGGATTAAGAAAAGCAATTACACATGAAGCGTACAATCAAATGTACATTCTCGAGAGTTGGATTTACAAAAAAAAAATTTTTTTGACGTTCATATTAGAAAGAAACAGCAAAGTGAATTTTGTTCTTAATACGTTTGAAAAATGGTCTATCCGTGAAAATGACAGTAGCTTAATTTTTTATTTTTAAAAATAAAAATGTAGAACCCTCAACTAAATTTGTTTTTCTTTTCGCTCTCCAACTTTCTTTCTGATTCAACTTGTAATCTTCAAAGTAATGTCTTAAATTGCAACTTTATTTCGCTGTAATGATAAAGTTGCTTTTTTGCTCCGTTATTTTCGCCATATCACCGCTAGCATTACGAATTCACGCACTTCGAGATCTCTGTTTGCTGGCGCACATCGAAACGCGGTTACAAAACATTACGTTCGCTTGAATAGGCATTTCATTCAATTAAGAGACCGTTTGAAAACAAACTCGAAAAGCGATTTCCTCGCTTATTGCTTGCGTTTTTGTTGGATTGAATAAAAAGCGATTTCGGAAGTTGTTCGCTGTCATTTTTCACCACTTTGTAATTTACTGTTTGAAAAATAGTAATTGCGAAAGCACACATATCGCGAAGACAACGGCAAAATTCATGAGCTTTCATTGTGTAAAAGTGAACATCGGTGGGTTCTTCTGCTAAATTTTTTCGCTTTCTGTGAACGCGAATAAAAGCCGTAATATATGTTTCACAAATAAACTTCTGTCATCGAAATAATGCATGTGTGTGTGTGTGCTTTGTGTTTTGCCCGAAATCCTAACGCTAATGATATATTGAGGCTCTAAAACAGAGTCTAACCCAGATAGTTCTTTTCCTCTTTTTCTCTGTCTCTCTGAATCCGCTGCACCACTTCAGCGAATACGGAAAATTTCGAGAGAAATAATTTCAATGAGAAGTTCTCTGTGCTGCTGTAAAACTGTAGAAAGAGAAGCGATTTTAATGAATGTCAAACTCGAAAGAATTTTTGCAGTGGCGAAGGAATGGAAAGCAAAAGCTGCTATTAAAATTCTAAGAGTATCTCTTTGGTTGCCTTTCTTGAAATGAGCAATGAAAGAATTGCAGCTAAAAAGAAAATTCATCTGTGAAAAAGTGAAGCGTAAATGGTTTCTTTTGGCGTCTTGAAAAGTTTTTTCGCAAAGGTTTTTCCCTCGCTTTCAAAACGTTTTTAATATTTAACTGCGGTTTTATGACTATGTTTTGTAGACTTGATGTCTTCTTTATGTTTCTTCGGTGTAATGTTTCGACATAACGACGCGGAAAAGAATAGCTTGGATTAAATTAAATGCAAAACAGCGATCGCCGACACGATCAGTGTCACAATCGTGTGATTTGTGATTTAAAAGCAGAGCAACCGAGCGAATTCGCCATTGTTTTGAGCACTTGAAGCGAATATATGTAAATCTGGTTTCATCTTCGTGTAGATTGCGTTTACAACTGACCTCAATGTAGTTGTAGCAGTCGGTTTCGTGAGCAAAACTCGCAAGAAACAATGGAAACAAACTCGACGCTGGCGAACATTGCTTGCAAAAGTAGCCGTGAAACGAAGCGTGTCATAATCGCGAGTTAAGTGCTTGTTACGCAGCCAAGTGTCCGTCACCGCCATTCACCAGAGAGTTTTATGCTAATGGCGATCTATTTGGTTGAAAAGAGAGGCGAGAAAGTTTTTGCTACAAGTAAACTTTGCGCTTATTCAACTATTGAGTGGAAGCGCTTTGAAACTTTAGTGCGTGAAAACGAGAATTGTGATTAGAGCAGAAAAGAGTAGAAACGAAAAAATTAACAAATGATATTTTAATTTGGTTTTGAGCTAAAATAATCGCCCTTTTGAGATTGTTTAAAAAACGGCGAGCGCTTCACTCCGCCTTCCATGCTAAGCAGCTAATTATCGCTTTTAAATTAGAGCGATCATCGCGATATGTCATTTAAAGCAAACATTTAATCTCATGCCTCGCTATCGGCGCTCGCTGTTCGAAAAGATATTCTTTTTCAGTGGCTTTATGTGACATAAATTTAGAAATTTTATGTTCATATTTTGCTCTGCACTCGTAGATAGCTGTCGCGTAATGGGCATGTTGAGTTCTTCGAGTGTCGAACCAATCGTTTGCGAATGAAGTGCAAAACAAAGAAATGATTGAAACAATGGCTCGTTAAAGCAGTGTGAAGCGAAAATATTGCGAGAAAGCAGCAACAAAACTCACACTTTCTCGATCGCTTTTTTATCGCTTCCAATAAACAATTGTTTAACTTTTTACAAATGAAATAAAAATGAAATAAGCGTTCAGTTCAATAAATTTACTTTCGCTTTTAATCAGTGTTCTGCAACTTTCAAATCTTAACAGTAAAAATTATAATCTAAGTGATGAAACAGAAGAGCATCTCTTATTCAAAGGGCGAGGGAATAAAACTTGCACAAAATTCTACGATCAAATTTTTTACAACAGGAAAAGAACTAATTAAAATTAATTATGATTTAAGTTTGGGTTTGTTTAGTGCTCGATAAAAGATACTTTTTGGTTTGATGCAAGAAAACAAGATTTTCAGAATAAAACTTGCCAAAAACTGAATTTGTAATAAAGTTTCATTCTTAATATATATTTTTTTTTTTGTTAACAATCAATTCAAATATAACCAAAGCTAACCCAGATCTATTGAATAAATATTAATTCATTGTTTTTCAAAAGATCGAACTTTTCATTATATAAAAAATGACTCTTAAACCGAAATCAGTTCTGATATTGTTCATTGTTAATTCCATTTTGAATTTCTCTTGAACGAGTATGATGTAAGCAATGAATATATTATGTCTTCCGTTAAAATTCTTTCAGTGGCTTTAGGTGAAAGTGAAAAAGTTGCTTGATCTTTTAAAAAACTTTTTGAGGGCTAGAAAACTTTAAAGTGAAAAGTAATTTTTATGGCAGCTATAAAAACTTGAATGTGTAATAAAAACTATTGCTTCCGTTCTATCAACTCTCTTCTTGTTAAATAGCAATTTTATCGGTGAAATCTATGGAAACTTTCAAATCAATTTTAATTACTTAAGTAAAATATTTACTTAAGATAACAATTTAAAATTCAGTTTCTAAATAATAATTTTTTAGAATTAAATTTATTTATCTTAAAAGGCTCATGTAGCAATGCACTATATTCAGATCAAGAAATATCGAGATAAAACAACTTCAAGTTTAGCTATAGTGGAGCCAATTCCGAATGTTATTCAAAAAGTGAAAGAGAGTGAACCAGAATAGAATGCAGATCTTTACAAATTCGTAACAAAATGTTTAATAGAGTTTGATGTTTTATTGTCAACAATTGAAAATCAATCATTTAAAAATTTGTTCGAAATGTTAAATAAAAAGAAAATGCCTTCAGTAGCAACAATTGAATGAATTTATTTCAAAGGAGCTTTCTAATAATATATGCATTGTTGGATAGGCCCTTTCGGAATTCATTCATTCAATTATTTTCAGTTTACAAATCGATTCTTCGAGAAAATCATACTTTTTTGTTCAAAAATCTTAAAATATATATGATAATCAATTTTAATTAATTTTTTTTCGATAATTCAGTTAAAAAGATTTAACAACAATGAAAATTTCAATTAACTTTGAATTTTTCAATCACCTATTTTATCACCTAAAAATCACCTATTCGACCACCCTAGTTATAAGCAAAAATCCGAACCTTAACACGACATAAAAGCAAATTTTATTCTAATTTGTACGGAGACATACGCAATTCAAATACATAAAACATATTTTCTTCTATTTAAACATGTCTAAAGCATTTAATGTAATGTTGTATGAAAAAATGACTTTTTGAATATTCGACTCAATTTATTTAAATTTTGAGTGACTTATATATTTTTATGATTATTAATATTTATAAATATGTTATTCTATTCGTTCGTGTTTAAAATCATTCATTAATTTGCTGGATAGTTATGACAGCATTAAAAATTTATAAATTATCAAACATTAATTTTTTATGGGCTATTTATCTAGAATTAAATTTTAATCCCATTTCTGCAAAAAATTTTGACAAAAATATTTATTAGTTTTAAGCATAAAAACTCATACGTTGATTAAAAATCAATTTCTATTGATTCTAGCTGCCTAGCTACGATACGATTGGCTTAATCTTTTTTATATGATTCTCGCTTCGAAATGAAATTCGACTTTTGATGAGCGGTAAAATTTAAGTTTTATTTTAAAAAAAGTTTGTTTCTTTTAGATGTTGTTATGACAATATTGTATACGAACAATTTACCAATTCGCGAATTCAAGCTTAAGCACAGATCGAGTGTAAACGCCGCTTAACATAAAAAATTTTCGCCAATTCAAAAATATTTTCCAATGAAAAATATATGCAGCACCTATCTGTAAAGTAGATTATTTTTGTTTTTTTATTTTTCATGTTTTCATTCTGAAAAGTAGTTCGAATTTCTCATTTTAACGGAGTAAAATTTTTCACTTTCTACTCCGAGCAAAAAGCTTCTCATTTTATGCTTAAGCTTTGCGCAAAGAGAAATTTTTTCAACTCAGACTAGTTCATTTAGGGTTAACTTTGTTTTTTCGCTTTATTTTCTTTATCTGTTGGTTAAAAAGTTTTCGACAGTTCTTGCGAATAAATTTTGAGCAAACGATTAAAAGTGAGGAATGAAAACGAGAAAGTTGTGAAATGATAAGTCTCATATGATGAACAGGGCTAGAAGTTAAAGAAACTAAAACAAGGCAAAATCTAACAGAGTGTAAAAGGAGTGCAAGCCTTAAAAATTCAAAATGCTAGACTCATCAAACAGGTGCCAAAAAGAGATCTTGCAGAAATAATCAAAAGAGACAATCATGTGGAGATTCGGTCTGCACGCGCATATTGACAAAAAACGATTTTCTACATCAAATTGCAATGAAATTTAGATCAGAGAAACTTTATTTAAGTTTATTTTGAAAGTTTCAAACGATAAATGAATAAAAATTGCATGCAGTTGCAATTTTTATAATTTTGTTTTCACATTTCTTCGAGATGAGCTTTTGCATGAATGTCATAAATTTTTATTTCAATAGATAATTAAATTTTGTTTCAAACCTCTAAATTATTTAAAATTCTCACACAATTTTACAGTAAAAGTCAAAAAGTAAACATTAAAAATAGCATATTCGTATCTTCACAGCAAATGTATCAATAAGTATGCAACCTAATGTATGAATAAGAAGAAGTTTTCTTCATAGATCTGTGATCAAAAATTTATCAACTCTTTCAGACATTTAAATATTTGATAAAAACTGAAGTTTTTATCTGAAAGTTGTTTTTAGTAAAAATGAAAATATGTTAATTTAAAAATTCAAATTCGAGTCAAAGTCGAATGTCCGACATATAAAAGGGAAAGTGATTTAATAATTAGAACCATCTTTTCTTGCTAACAAGGCAACTAATTTACTTATGATCTATGCTTTTCATTACTCAATTTTGCTTTGCGGTCATTTCAAATAAAAAATGCTGAAATGTTTGAATGCTATTTAATTTTGATTAATTGATTGATTGCCGTTTGATTGAATTTTTTTATCTTTATCGCCTGCTTGAAAACATTTTTACTCTTAAAATATCAAAATGTTATCTTCAATACACGTTTTTTAACGCTAACTAGAATCTCACACTTTAAATTCAGCTTTTAAATGATAGATAAAAAATGAAATTCACAAGCTTCATATAATCCTAATATGAATTCTTAAGAATTTACCATCTATTTGGCCTGATTTGGTGAAATTTTTGTGATTTTGTTAATTTGCTGCCATATTGCAAAATTTTGTGACTTTTGGAGACAAAATTTTAATGAAAGAACATTTAGTGCCCTGTCAAACCTGTGAGTCAAAACTTTGAACAATTATTAAATTGATTTATTTCAAAATAGCTAACAATGTAAACTATGATTCTCTCCTTTGAAATAAATTCTTTCATTGGTACATACGCGTCATAATTCTGAAATGGCTTTTCATTTTTGAGTTGTTTTACTCAACATGCTTTTTTCAAATAAATGTTCAGAGCGTTTAAATTTAATACAAAGCGCGTTAATTTCTTTCAATTAAGATAAGAGAGATCGAAATAGTGCGGACAAAGTTGAAATTTTTTAGTTCACAAAATTAACGCAATTGTTGCATTTCTTAATATTCATATAGTAAAAACTCGCAAAGAGAATTTCTGACGTAATAGTTCTGTTTTGAATTCGAATTTGTTCGGCTTTTGCGATTTATGACCGTAATCTTTTACCTAAAACGTTTTGATCCTTTGAGCTTTAAATATTGCCTCATTTTTCCTTATAAGCAATGTCCATGTTTTCAAAATGTTAAAAATGAAACTGTGCTTAAACAAATGCTTATTCTCCATTTTTAAGGAAAAACTGCTTCATCACTGATGATAATAAGAGAAAACAGTTTCATAGTAAATTTATTTTTAAAATAAGCGAAATGATAAATAAGAACATTGGTATCAACATCTCAATGTTCATAATTTCTGAAATTCATTAAAGTGATATTTGGAAAATATGAAGCTAATTTTGCAGGAAAATAATTCCTAAAACAAAATTTTAAGCAATCCATTCAAGCATACAATGCAAATTATCTATCAAATTAAATTTCACGGCTGCATCGAACGTTGAAATAAACCGCCTGCGGTGCTATGGGGAGAGACGCGCGGAGACGAGAAGAGATTTTATGCTTTGCAGTTCTAATTTTTACTTTCATTGTCGCTTTTATGCGCGTTTAGCATTGCGACCACAAAAATGAAATTATTTAAAAAATTTTGAACAAACAATTTTCAAATGCCCACATTTATTTCAATTTTATTTGAAAGTAATAAATTTTATTACGAGAGTGAAAAATTGTTATTCAAAAATAAAATACTGCAATACATTACTCACGTAGACACAAAGTGCACTCAAAATTCACTTGTAATTCAATACCCGAGCAGCAGACAAACACGTATTTTAAAATATTATTTGCACATATTTATTTTCTGCACGCCTCGTGCAATATTTGCGAAACAAGCTAAAATTTCGAACCTATAAAACATAAGCGAAACGTGAAAGCTTAAAGATCAATACATTGTTTAATATGCTTCGATCCGAAGTTAATTGAGAAATAAGTTTTCCACTTTCCCAAAGGTTGCGATTGTCGCGAAAAGTGTACAGAGAACAGAAGGAGAAAAGAAGAGAAAAAATCGCAATTTCATTTAACGCAAAGCGAAGCTTTTCATTGCGAAAGTAAAAACTCGAATTTCATTAGTATCGAGTGTTAGAAATTTTTTGTGAAAGCGGAGAATGTAAAACAAAAAAGTTTATGAAAATTTAATTTTTGAAAAAGCAATAAAACAAAGTTTGTTGCAGTGAGCAGATAAAGATAAGAAAATATTCTGCATAAATGCAAACGAGTTTCATTGGGAACACAAAGTAACCGCTAGAACTCAAAAATTCTAATATTTGGTTGATTGATGAAACGAGGAATTAAATAAAGTTAACGACGCATTTGCTTTTTGTTAATGAAAAAGCGGCGCTGTTTTTTGCTTTCACTGTCTTTATTTTTGTGAATACCCTCAAAGCGGAAAGTAGTGCGCTCGGAATATCATTCATCATTTTTTATTTACACCATTTTTATTTTCGCTTTCTTTTCGCGCACTTCGCTTCTCCATTCGTCCCACCTGCATGTTAGCAATGCTCGCAAGTAAATTCTAAAGTTACTTTCGTCGCGAGTGTCATTAGCGATTCAACAAATACCATTCGTAATCGATAAGTGGCGTAATCGTTTTACAATTATGACACAAGTAGCCGTGTTTCCCATGCTTAATGATTCAATAAAAAACTAACAAGATGATAAAAAATAATTTATTGCCAGCAAATGATGTATTGTGCGCGCTATCGTTAGTGCTTTAATGCATTATTGACGCTCGCTGTTTAAACTAAATACAATGTAAAAAGATTATTTCAGCGTTTTTGGTGCTTTTTTCCGCTTTCCGAAGTTGACTTTGATTGATGGTCGAGTCTACGGTGAAAATTTACAGTAACTTACCAAGTTTTTTCTCGTCTACTTCTGTCAGCTTAGTTAACCGTTTTTAAAGCTCGTATTCCTTAAGGCAATGACATGCTCTACAGTAGTTCGCGTATAAAAAAATTCGCAATTGCAGACAAACGAACAAAAACGGACACAGTTTGTTTTCGGTTTGCTGCAAGACTCAAAAGGATTACATAAAAACTCTGCTTGACGTTGAAAAATGTTGCTGAAAGAGGAAATTGTAGAAAAACTTTTCTGAATTAGTTGAAAAATCGAATATAAAAGCTTCCGATGCGAGAAGAAATTTTTAACTCGTGTACAATGGTAGCCAAAAAGTTTCTCATTATTCTTCACTTAAAACTGCTTTATTTCAACATCAAATATATGATCACTATAAACAATTATTTTGCCAGCATTGTATTAGTAATTAAATATTATTCAACGTCTTTTAATTTCTATTGTTTTTTATTGTTCCATTCAGCTCGCTTTTTTCTATAATAGCTAAAAACCAAATACAATGATAAAGTATATTCACCTTTATATAATAAATTGAGTAATCTAAAAACTAATTCAAGAGAAGTAAACACATATGTTTCTCGACTGGAATTGGCTGTCGATTGAAAATTTGTAATTTTAGCCTTAGCATTCTTTCGTGTTTTCAAATGACAGCAAAATGAAAAAGTCAAATGATTATTAATTTTTGTTTCATCATATACTAGATGCTTTCTAATTTATCAAAGCTCAAATTTATTCTTAAGTTTAAAGTTTATTAAAGTTTTTGCTCAAATGTTTCGCAACTAAAGCTTTCAGTGAGATTATGAAAATTAGTATTGTGCCCACTAATTTCACACAAAATAACCATAAAATGCAATATAATACCTGTCCAAACTGGACTTGCACAAATTTTTATTATTTATTTACACGCGCTGTAGTAAATAAAATTTAGAAATTTTTACAAAGTTTAATAGGACCATGTCTTTTCTTCATTCAGTAAAATATTCATTTCAAAAATGATTCTAAATAAAAAGTTATGTAGCTTTGAATAAGAACTACATCATTATGATTTTGTCCAAATTTGCCATCTTAGGATTTAAAAATTCACTACTCTCGTAGTTATTAATTTTAAAATTATTTTATTTGTGATTTTGAAACTTCATTATATGCTCAATATTTAATATATTGAAATTTATGAAAAATTCCTAAAACTTTTCTGTTATATATTTTTAACAAATACCTTAAAATTTTAATATATTTGGCATTTCTGCTTGTCTACGTGCATATTTCGAATAGATTTTTTCGTTATTTAAAAATCGTAAGTGTATTATACCTAAATAATTAATATAATTAAAAATAGTTT
>NCKU01004846.1:0-11340 GCA_003675995.1 Dinothrombium tinctorium
AAAATTTATCGAGAAAATTTTCAAATGAATAACTTTTGAAAAGAGAATGCAAATATGTCAACATATCTTCAGTTTCCGTATATCTATCTACCCATTTCTTAACGGTCCTCAAATATATACTAAATTCGCGAGCGATCCCTTCTAATTCCATTCTAATAAAATAAAATATAAAAAATTTAAAACGCTTTGTTTCTGTGTAACAGCATTTTACAAGATTCAAGTTTATTCAATTTTCCCTTTGCTTTAACCTGTTTTTGTAAAAGTAAAAATAATGTTATCTTTATCATAAACGGATAAGATACATATTATTCTGGCCACGAGTGTACTTCACTATATTATTGATTCTTTAAAGCGAGTAAATAAGTGAGAATAGCCGTAGTAACGGTTGTCAATATGCTCGGTTTGATCGTGAACAGATCCCAACAAGAAAAGCCAATATTATCGTAGTTTAAACGCATCAAAAACATATTGATCTTAAAGAAGAAGAAGAATATCAATCAAAAATAAATTTCGCGAGAGGAAGGCAAACCTCATCGAGTACAGGAGAGAAATTTCTTTTCACAGTTAAACAATATAAATTATCGTAGGACATATATGCGGATGTTTGAATACTAGCTGCATTCAGTGAAAGAGTTAGCATTACTAAAACATTACCAGTCGAGAACAGTAAAATGACCAATTTCTCGTAACTGTAGAATTCGCCTTGAAGCAAACCGTAGCCGACAATTATCGACATCGGTACAAATGAAGCGTAAAATACGAAGAGATAATATTTCCAGAATCGATTCGCGGTGTAAATCATTTCGATAACTTCATTATGAAATTCGCGTATATTTTCGATTGTATCGCGTTCAATTTGTGTCTCGACTTTATTTAATTCCTCTATTTGCTTGTGAATTATTTCGAAGCATATTCGAAAATACTGACAAGTGATAACGAATTCAGCCATCGATGTGGCGAAAAGTACAACTCCTTTCATAATTAGCATCGAAACGATTGGCAAACAGATGAAAAATATTATCAAGTTTTCATTTTTCAATGAATTCGTTATTTGTGTGTAAATTTCGAGCACAGCGACGAAAGTAAATATTGAGAACAGCAATGCGATCAGAAATAAGAGTTTCACTTTTTTGCGTTTCAGCTCGATCTCAATCACGTCGATTTCTTTAATTTTCGAGCAATGAGTGTTCAATTCTTGCAATGATTGCATGTGTTTTGAAGTGCCGAAATATACTAAAGTGAACAAGGCAAGAAGTAGCCAACAAGCGACGGATAAACTGTGTTCACGCTTTGAATAAGTAAACTGTCTCACATATTTATCTACGTCTTCTTGTATTTTTACGTTTAGTGCATTCGAAAGAAGGAGCAAACAGAGAATCGAATATGCAGAAATAAGAATGATGCGTTTTGCATAAGAGCAGAGACAGTACATTCTTCCGTGCTTTCTCTTTTCGCACTCAATCCCAAAATATTTAAACGATTGATGAACACTTTTCACATTTCTCGTGAAAAGTATTTCTGAATTTATTTCGTCATTTAGCTTCATCTCAGCTTTGCTTATCTCCATCCTTTTTTCGGTCGAGACCGAATTCGATTCAATAGAACTTAGTTCGTCACCGACTTTCGCCATTCTACTTTAGCTAAATATTTAAAAAAGTATTTCAAGTTTTAAAATGCTTGAAACCAAAATTCACTTAGCTTTACCAGACTTAACTTCTCAAAATTCATCAATGTCAGTGCTTTAAATAACAAATTTAAGTAAAAATGATTTAAAAATCAATTTAGCAGTCATAAGAAGCCTTTATTTTCTTCAATACACGCACACTTATCACCGCTCAATATGGTTTCCCTACAACAAGATTTTAAAAATATGTTTGCGCATATCTACAGAGACGAGAGCGAAAAGAAATAGAATAATGAAAAGTAGAACAAATTAATGTTTTGACTAGAGTTTTCCTCACTTTGTTTGTTAAACAAAGTCAAATTTTTGTTAAACATCTTGCTTATAGTTGATCGATGTATTTTCATCATTGTACAGCTTTGCATATTTTATTTACTTCGTTTTAGTTTGCGAGGCGTACTTTAATTTTTTAAAATTGTATTTATCCTTAAAAAATTGTTTTTAAATTTAATGATCATATTTCAGACATTGAATTACATTTATTATTATTTGAATTATTATTTATACTTTAGTATTTAACTTACATTTTTTGAATCAAAAATGTTTTTATCATAATTTTTGTTTATAAGGTGTTGCAGTGAAAATCGCTTTCGATTATCGAAACAATTTATTTTGAAACGATAATACAAAGCACAAATGCTACAAATGCGCTTTAATGCAAAAGAAATACACAAACTAATAACAAAATTAAATAAAATGTCGGCGAAGGAGGATTTTTCACAAAGCGATAGTTTAAATAGGACACTTGAATGTGCTAAGGTTGTTGAGAACAGAACGAAGACCGAAGATAAGAAAGTGCGATTGTTAGAAAAAAGCGAAATACAGAGGGACTTTAAACAATGCAAAACAATGCACAATGCCGCGTTAAATTTGTTATTATCATGTCATTTCGCGTCCAATTTAAACTTTCTATGCACTCTGTAAGTATTTTTTGTAGTATTTTTACAAAAGTTTTTCTATCGTATCGACAATATCCGATTTGCTCTTTGTTTGATATGTTGCAAGGAGTTAAAGTGTGAAGGTTCCCGTCGTATACCTTCGTAAGTTACTATGTTAGTTTGTTACTGATAGTACCTTATTCCCTGTGGAAAGCGGGCCTTCAAATGAAGCCGTGCAAATATCTTTTTATTTATTTTTTGTGAAATAATCGTGAAAATAGTAAATTATGGCTGCATTATTTAATCAATTCATTGTAGTGTTATTCAATCAAACAAAAGCTTTTATTCGATGAAGTCATTAAAATTCATTTCATTCAATTTTAAAAAGTGATAAATCCAGTGGAGATATACAGTCAATGACAGAATGTTTTGCCATCTTTTTCATGTAAAATAGATTCATTTAATAAAAATAGTTGCAAAACATTTTGTCATCGACAGTACATATAAAAAATGCTTCATGTGATGCTTCATGTCTGCTTCGTGTGTTTCTTTGATGCTGCCTCTTAAAATCGAAATTAAATTAAATTGTGTAAAAAGTTTTAAAACGAGTTATCACTACAATTTGTGTTTAGAAATTAAATCTCTCCACAATTTTTCACTTTTTAAGAAAATTATAATATCTGAAGGCTCTTTTATTTCAATTTTTTATATCGAATTTGTTAATTGAAGAGGATTTATTTACGACGTTTTCATTTTAATCATAAACTCTTTTATCGATTTTGGCTTAAGACAAAAGTTGTAAAATTTTACAACTGCTTCATATTCAACATGTAAGTATGCAAATTCCAGGTTAAAAACTATAATTTTTACACATATCGCAACAAATTTATTTCTAGGACAATATTAATTAAATATTAAATACCTTTTGTCGCAATCTCACTTAGTTGTGCTTCAAAAAGACTTTGAAATTTTCTTTTTCTCAACAATTTGAATAATTTTGAAACGCTTAACTCTTATTAAAGCAGGTTTCGTAGCATTTAAATGTGTTGAAGTAAAGTGAACAAGACGATTCAATTTTGATTTCATTCTCAAATGTTTTAATCAATTCTTTGTTTATATTTGTTCTACTATTTACTTTCTTTCATACTTTCTATCTATTTTTTATTATATTACAAAATTAAACCTTGTTTATCGTTTAACTCAAAATCGATGTCAAGTGTTTGATAGTTTCCGCTTTCACTGGAGTATTTTTCATCATTTATCGAACACAAAAATTGACTTTAAACTTTCAATGTATAATTTGTATTCATTCGTAATAAAACTAGCGAATGCAAAGATCAGAATTACTGAAACAAGCGACTCTTATTATCTAATTGCATTCACTAGATCATAAGCAATACTTAAACAATCTTTATTGATAAAATTTATAATATAATAGAACGCCATCATAGTATTTTTGAATGCGACCATTTAAAACGATTATTCACTTGATATGTCTGTCCCCGAAGAATTTCTACAACATCTTACACAGCTCACGGTTTCGCTAAATCATGTTTTCAGAATAATAAGTCATCAGTAGTCTGAGGTATGTTGTCATGAAGTGTAACTCGCTTAAACTAAAAGTAAAATTATATTAAACGAGGGAATGTATTTAAATGTCTTACCGAGTCAACTTTTTTATATGTGGTTATATGTGGTGTTATTTGAGGCAGAGGAAAAAAGTTTTAGAAAAAAATTTTAATGAAGCGAAGCTAAAGATGAAATGAATGCGAACAAGCTTCTTGTACTTTTTTTCCTATTTTTCCTTAAATTTTTTAATTTCTTTCGTTTAAAGGTGCGCATTAAGAAAAAGTACTTTAAAATGTTGTGTTAGTTTTAAGAAAACTAAAAATTTCCTTTTTAACTTTTTCAATGAACTTATAACAATTTATAATTGAATTTAATTATATTTTTGACTTAAACATCGTCACTAAAATGAATTTATTTATTTCAAAAGTGCTTGTCTAACAATATATTGTAAAGAGCGATACGCCCTTTTGAAATTCATTCAATTGTCGTTCAAATTTCACAAAGAAAATTTGCGTAAACACATTATTCAACAAAAATAGTTTTTTCCCATTGTTTGTACGATTTCATTGTTTTTCGCATTAAAAATAAACTTAAAAAGTTTTTTTTATCAAGTCAGAGCCATCGTTTGACATTTTTCGTCGTTTTTATCATGTCATGACTAGAGAAAGGAATTTATGGTACTAAATCGGCCGAGTTATGTTACATGATATGTGCTGAATTTCTAAAAAATATTGTCAAAAATATGTGAGTTTCGAGACTGTTATTACATTTTATGACTTTTTATGAATGACAATTAAAAATAAGTGAAAATTGATCTTATAACTCAATTTAAACAAAACAATGTCTGATGAAGAAAGGATTTTTTACCGATTTCAATTTCAATGAAACTCACAAGTTAGTATGAAGATAGAACTAAATGTGTTTATTAATATTTGATATATAACAATGCTAGCGATCAAAAATTTATAAAACACTTGCGCTTTTCACTCAAATTGATAAAAGTGCACTTCAACGTGTTTTCTTCTCAAAATGAGTCGCTAATTGCTTTTTGTCGGCACGCGAACAGAATTTAAATTTTTCCGAAACAAATCGATATGAACCAACATTGAACAAACTGTCGCTTAATTTGATGTATGAAAAAATAAATTTAATTTTACTTTTATTGAATCAAGTATTAGAGAAAGTAATTTAATTTTTCATTTCACAAATGCTTTTTACTCAATTTGTTTCGATGACATCTCGATGACGAGCTTTATTCATTTTTTCGTTTATTTAATTTTTATTTGTCCATTTCTTTATTTAACGTCAATTGAAAATTACATTGAACTTATTTTTTCTCATTTTAGATACTTTTATTGAAAATCGAGAAAGAAAAATATTTAACAAGTTTACCAAAAATAATTAAAATCGCCGCATCATATTCATAGTGAGTAAAATTCATTATCAAAAAGATTTTCTTATCTTTTTTTCGTTTGTCAGATGGAAACAGTCGAAGAAATCCCATCAAATAACAATAAAATTAATGTTTACAAGAAACGATTTGTTATTTTTTCATTATCTTTCTTCCTGCTGACACTGATACAATTTCAATTTCCTCAGTATGCATCAATTGCCTCAGCATTGGTACACTTTTATGATGTGACATTCTATGAGATCAATTTGTTGACGATTATATATTCCTTGCTGTATGTGTTCGGATTACTACCAATCAACTTAATTGTTGATAAATACGGCATACGAGCAGGGATTGTATTAAGTTCTTCATTTTTATCCGTTGGTTTAATCCTTAAATATCTTGCTTGTAGTCCTCACTTATATTTCGTCGCTTTGATTGGTCAAGCAATGGTTGCATTGTCTACCAGCTATACATATAGTTGCCCTATGCATATTGTGCCTACTTGGTTTCCAATGAATGAAATTAACAGAGCTGTTTCATTCTTGATGGTGAACATTTTCATAGGTTTGGGAATCGGATTCATTCCTCTACCCATGATCATTGCGAATGTTAAAGATAAAACAGTGATGGCAGAAAAAATGAGAATTTTCATGCTTACACAAGCTGGAATTTCTATTCTTCTATTAATACTTATCGTGATATTCTTCGATGATAAACCAAAACTGCCACCGAGTGCTTCACAACACAAAGCGAATGAATATAGAGAGTCAACATCAGTATTCTCATCATTGAAATCGTTATTCAAAAATCGCAACTATTTAGTTTTAATGACCAGCGCAGGGCTTATTAATGGTGTATATAGCACACTTTTGGCCATTCTAAATCAAATGCTATTATCAAAATTTCCACAAAGTCAAAAAGAAGTTGGTTTTATCGGAATGTTGCTTTTAATTTCAGGATGCTTTAGTTCGCCTTTTCTGGGATTAATCAGCAAACGATTTGCTCTGAAAACTTTGTACAAACTAAACGCCATTATGCTTCTTTGTCCGTTGATTTTTTTCTCGCTATTATTTAAATGGCATTACGTGTGGCTGTTTTTTATAGCTACGCCTGTACTCGGTTTCTTTTTTACTTGTAATACTACTTTAGCGATGATGTTTGCTTCAGATTTAACTTATCCTTACTCCGAATCGATTTCCTCTTCAGTTTTATCCGCAGTGAATCAGTTATTCGGAATAATTCTTACGTTTCTGGGATCCAAATTTATTATAGAGTTCGACGCATTTGTTTGTAACTTAGCTTTTTTATTTTTATTAATGATTTCGGTACTTTTAAATTGTTTTATTGGTGATTACAAAGGTCGAGAAGCCAATGAACGAATCCTCTCAGACGAATAATGTTAATATGATAAAATTAACACTATTCTAGCCTGAGAGAAAATATTATTTTGCTTCTTTCAATTGATGTGAAAACAATGTCGATCAATAAAAATGTGGAAATTATTTAGAGAATTGAATCTGAAATCAAATTGAAGAAACGAAGCCGCGGGTCGAAATTTTATCACAATTATGAGAATCTTAAAATGCTTTTAATAACATTAAGCCTCTAAAAGAAAAGTTTAAATAAAATTATTTCTTTGTTAAAATTTAATCACAGAAATTAAAATCAAAACAAATTTTTGTTCAATATTATTTAATTCTTAAAACGAATAGACGGCTTCCATAATATGGGGATTTTACTATTAAAATAAAATATTATCTTAATGCAAAAAGGTAAGTTAAAATTGCTGTCGTGATTGTTATCAATATATTCGGAGTGATGATAAACAAATCCCAAACGCTGAATCCGATATTATCATAATTCAATCGCTTTAAAAAGATTAAAACCTGAATTAAATTAAAAATAAATTTAAATGATAAAAATCGGCATAATTTAATTACCTCAAATTCATCAGAATTGAAGCAAGCTCTTGTGGTTAAACCATATAAATGAGTATATGGAATAAATGCTAACGAGTGAACGCTCGCTGAATGTAGGGAGATTAGAACAATTCCAATTGAATGAGAAAAAAGTGTGCCGATTGCTCCAATTTTCTGTGTAATTGTGTACTTCGATTCAAGAATATAATAAATCAATATAATTGTAAAAGGGACAAAGAGGAGGTAGAGCAGAAATAAGAAATACTTCCAATATTGATTAGCTTCATAAACCATTTGTATGACCAGATTGTGATTGCGTCTGATTGATTTCATTAAATCAGATTTGTAAGCCATTTTGTTTTCTGCAATTGCCTTGATTTTTGAATTTATCAACTCCAGACAAGTTAAAATCATCGAACAAGTGAATACAAATTCATTCAAAGACGAAAAAAATAATAGCAAAGAGCAAAAAACTGCACAAAATGTGATTAATAAGCAAATTAAATCTTGAAAGCTTGTGATGTTCACTTTATTGTTTAAATACTTATCAACATTCATAAAAATCGCAGTAATTGTGAAAAGTAAAACAAATATGATGAGTCTAGCTTTCTGTTGTCTAAGTCTTGAGTCAATGACAAGCTTTTCATCGAACGTTTTGCAATAAGCATCGAGTAAATCATCGAGAGATGCGATCATTTTACTGCGTCGATCGCTTGAAGTAAAGTACATAGTAAATGTTGACCCCAATGCGACAATTACGACGTGAGAAATTCTAGCCAGTTTAGAGTATTTCATGGGAAGGTATTGAATGATGTATGTTTGTTCGTTTGTTTCATTTTGAATCAAATCCAAAATAAATAAAACCAGGAAAGTTATATCATTTACTAAAATAAACAATTTTACTAAAAACTTTGCAAATTTGGTCATATTTGTATCATCAGCTTCACGTTTTAAGCCGAGCCATTTATAAAAGGTTTCACAACGTTTAACATAATCAGAAAATTTTGCTTCATCTTTATGATGTTCAATCATTTTCGATGTAGATCTGAAAATGAAATCATTGGCTTTTTTTATGTATTGAAAATTGAAGTTTTAAGTTATAAAGATCGCAAATTAATGAAGCCATGAGTGTCACAAAGCTATAAGTTGTAAACTTTTTATTTAAACTATCTGATGTCTGTTAAACGAAAATTTTCACCAAATATCTTTGAAATAAACTTGTTCTATTGAAAAATTATTTAGATCGAAAACAAAATTTAAATAACTTATTTATTTATTCAAATTTTAATCGAGATAAATAAAAAATTGTGTGCTTACCTTTGTCTTTGTTCTTTTTTCAAATAATCAAAATCAATTCGAGTTCAACTAGAGCTTGTTTGCTGCATTTTCAAAATATCTTTGAAGTTTTATTCATTCGAAAGAAGAGAAATAAATGCGTTGCGCACAGCAAACTGCGCGAAAAAACTTTTTGAGCGCAGAGATGTATTTACAGCGCTTTCATTTTATCGAAACTATAGTTCATTGTTAATATCTAGCTTAGAATCTAATAGCTTACAACTCTGGCTTAGCGTAGAATCTTATCTCAATGACAGAATCGATCCAAAATAGAATGATTTGCTACAGTTAAGGAAAGAATGTTTGTCCCAGATCAATAACTTAATATCTTATCACTAGGGTGGTAAAATTTTTGTGATCACAAAACTTTTAAATCAAGCAAAAATAGATTGTACAAAATATTCACAAAATTTTACACTTTTTTCACAAATTTTTCACAAAAATTTACCAACCTATTTATCATTCTAAAACGCATCAATTTTGAACAGGGCTCGCGACAAAATTAAAAACATTCAAAAGAAAAATCAAACACAGCTATCGATTTTGTTTAAACAAACAGGTTTCAATATATTCGAGTGAAGATGAATAGCAAAATGTGTGTTTAAGTGAGTTTAGAATAGTTTTTCAATTTTTTTTTTCATCTGACAATTTCATTACAAGTCAATTAAATTGCTTTTGTGTTAGTTGAACAAAAAGAATTTAAAAAGAATTAAATAAATTTAAAAATTTCGTAAGCAAAAATAAACACTTCAACATTGTTTAAACTTTGATTCTTTGGAAAAGTAGTGAGCAAACTTAATTCAACAGATTCATTATTGCCTCAGAAAATGTATTGCCGCCATATTGTTTCATTGCAAAATGTGTGTTTAAGTGAGTGAATAATAGTTTTTCAATTTTTTATGTGACGATTTCATTACAAGTTAAATTGCTTTTGTATTAGTGAGAACAGAAAGAATTCTTAAATTTAAAAATGTCAGAAGTAAAAATAGACTTCAGCATTATTCAAACTTTGATTCGTTGGACATGTAGTGAGGAACCTTAATTCAATAGATTCATTATTGCCTCAGAAAACGCGTTGCTGCTATGCATGTTTGTTCGCCCTTCGAACTTTCGTCAGCAAATAAAACAGTTTTTCGTGCGTTCTTTTACACATTCAAAAGCGATTGCAAACAGTTGAACTTCGGCGCAAAGTGAAATGTTCATTTTGTTTATAAGAAATTCGCAAATTTTATATTTCAAAACTTACTTTCCAAATATGGAATCAACGTGTGCAAAAAATAATTGATTTCTGTGCGAATTGTTTTGTTTTGTAAAAATATTTCTCCAGTTATCGTTTGTTTGTTTATTCAACGACAATTCTCATCATTATCAATCTCAGCAATAATCAACCCTTTCCATTCAATCTCATCGTTATTCCGATGTCATCAATGGTAAGTTAAGAATTTATTTGCATTTTTACATTCATCGCTTGCGCCTCCATCAATTGTTGCTGGGACAAACATTTTTTCCGAAACTGTATCTTATGATCTGTCTTAAGAGCAAAACATTCTGTCACTGCCTGTATGTATTTTTGTGGAATTAACAAACAAAATAAAAACGAGCGAGTTAAAAACTCTTAAAGGCTCACGCTTTACATAATCGAAAATAAAAAAATTTTCTCCTAACGGATCAATAAATTTAATTTTAGTCTCACAAAACAAACAAGACCATTTTTCATTGAAACTTTTTTTGAAAGTAACAAAAAAAATGTCAAATGAATATTTAATCAATTTTTACTTGGCCAATAAAAACACAATTTTTTTATCAAAACTCTGCGATATTTTTTTTGTTTGATAAAAAGTTTCTTAAAAAGTTTGAGTTTTCAATGGTTTTATTTATTATTTCTGCGAATGACAAAAGAAAAGAGACAATCGATCGCAAAAGTTTTAAAGGTAAATAAAGTTCAAAGAAACTATTAATCATATAAAGGTGGACAGTAAAGAAGATAATGAAATCGATGATAGTGTCATTATTATGGATTACAGCCAATAAATAGGTAGTTATAGCTGTCAAAAGTATTTATAGTATGTCAATAAGTAGTTATAGCTGTGCTAGGTAAATTTCAATTTATAAAAAAAATTAAATAAAAATTTTGATATACAGAAATCGCCAACAAAATTACCTATTTTTCTTAATTCAAAAATGGTTCATTTAAATGTTAAATTAATTGATTAAATTAATTGAGCAAATAAACTCAATTAATCTGGGGGGAGTATGCACTTCATCTTTTTGATAATTGCATTACTCAGAGCTTCAAGTGTTCACACAGCTAATTTAATGTGCTATGATGATCTTTATACTATATCGGTTAAGACCAAAAGAAAGATCATATTAAATGAAGTATATGCTTAAACTGTACTTTAAAATTGTAATTTTTAATTTTTTGAATTTTTTTAATTTAATGAAATACCGTGCGGAGATGGGGTATGGGATTCACTGGATAAAACAACCCGTTAACTTACGGGAAACGAGCTGGTTTGAGATTTGTATTTTCATTCCATTTTCAACTTTAATAAAGAAGTT
>NCKU01004847.1:0-11340 GCA_003675995.1 Dinothrombium tinctorium
ACCCGCCGCGCGCAACCCGCCCGCTCGTCGAGTTGACCGCCGACGCCTCGAACTGCTAACCCGAGGCCCGGCATAAGCCGCACTCGGCGAGCGCATCCAACGAAGTGAAAGAGCGGCGCGTTTCCTTCGTTGAAGAAGGAAATCGGAGCCGCACATGCGCAGCTCCGCCCCCTGATTGCACCGGAAGGTGAAATGCGGCCAATAGCGCCATCTGTGGCCGCAGTCAAAGCGCGCGCGATTCAAAACAATTGCGTTGCGCGACAATATATTGGTAAAAATAACATCTGGTATTTTAATACCAACTTACAATCTCGTTTTCGGACTCGAACGAGTCTTCGGCTCTTAAAATAAGTTGTTGTTTTGTTCTTGAATATCTTTTTTCAATAGAAGGAACAATTCTTGCACACTTGCTTGAATTTCGATGACTTTATTTCTACAATCTCTTTTATAAATGATTCGGCGATATTCGCTCATAAAATCTTGTGATGCAGTCGATAGTTGGTGAAATGCCTTGTCCTTGAATAATAAAATATAAATTAAATTAATTTTGGAGAAATAAAATTATTTATTTATTTACACGGTTTGTCTATTTTTAGGACGATGAAATCATGATTCGGCATGATGGTGTATAATCGTAGTCCGTGTTGGAGTTGATTAAAACCAATGCACGTTATATAAGAAATTCAACGATGTAATCCGACATTTTGATTGGGTGTAATCAAAGGGATCGTTTTTTAATTACATCTTAAAAAATATTTTGTTATTCTTTTATTTAATTTGAATTATTTCAATATTGGTATTTTTCTGGTATTTATCTAATATATATTGGTATTTTTTATTATTATTTAGGTATTTTGGTATTTTTGGTATTTTATTAGGTATTTTTGGAATTAATGTTGGTATTTTCTCTTGCTATATTGATATATTTTGGTATTTTTATCGGTATTTTTCGAATTAATGGTACTTCTCTTTCTAAATTTTTATTTAGGTTTTTTTACTATGGAAAATTAGTTTGGATTATTTTAATAATTGTTTTGATTTCATTTATATGGTGATTTTGAAAGCTAATAAAAATTTAAAGAAGAGGAAATGATTATTTTGCAAAATTTTTGAAAGATTAAATTTTTAAAAATATTTATTTCCTCTTGATAAATTTTGATTTCTTTGCGAAATTTTATCTAAGGGAAATGCTTATGATTATCTTGCTAATTTTAAAATTATTGAATTTGCTTTTTATTTGTATATAAGGAGCTTAAATTGTTTTTTCTTTCGAAATGGAAGCTCAAGAGTCTTTTGGTGTTCATTTAGCTATTTAAGAACAAGAAGCTATCAAAAATAAGTGAACTAACGAATCTTGAAATTCAAATGGAGAACAAATTGGTATCCTATTATCGTCTATCGACTCCAACTAATGAACAAACGGCAATTTTTAAAATGTTAACCATCAAGGAATTGAAACGAGAGTATTGTTTTGAATATAGCGAAATTCGGTATATACAAATGTTATCTTTATTGGAATGGTGTAACATTGGTTATACTTGTAATTATAAAGGATGTGCTTTTCGGTCCAACAATTTACGTAAAATACGACATTAACTTGAATCTTGTAAACTGTGGTCAAAACATTTGGATTTTTAATTTTTTGATACTTATTCAATGGTTAAAATGATTGGTTTTTTGTTATTTTTGTAATTTTTGTCAATCAAATGAATAAAAGATTTGCATTTATTATTGTTTTTTCTGTTATTTTTATTTAAAATGTTTAATTGTTTAGAACATCTGAAAAATACCAACCTAGCTAGAAATACCATAAAAAGCAAAATAAATAAAGCAGAAAAATAGAATTAGCAAGAGTGTGAAAAATTAGTGTAATGGACTAACCTATCTAGTCTTATGCTTCTTCTTCTGATCACGTAGACACAAGAAGGATGGGAATTTTTTAACAGCCAATTTCATTCCCATCCCAATACCATTATAACAGATTTTTAAAGGTCCATCTCATTACCAACACCTTCCAAGTCATTCTTTAACATTTCTTAACATTATAGTTCCAAATTCAACTTCTCTGATCTTAAAATAACAGACTTTTGCTCTTTCCTTGATCTACCTCTTGATCAAACCAGATTTTTTCATTCTCGTAATTTATAATTTTTAATATAATTTCCATTTTAAATGAATAAGCATTTCGCTTACTTTACCACTTTCATTATTCCTATTCATTCCTTTCATTCGTCTCTACTTTTCTCCAATATTATATATAAGCGTAAGCTCACGAACAATAGCGCTTTATTGTTCACTGGGATTAGAAACCTTCTCATATCGGCATTGATTCGAAACTATAAACATAAAGGTAGTTACGGGTTAAAAGGGTTGTAAGGGTCGTACGCACTCATGAGAAAAAGGGTTAAGCTATTGATCTCAAACCCGCCTGTTTCACGTACAAGATGAGCGGGTTTTGATGGATCTTTTTTCCATGTCCCATTTCCACCTCTGGTATCGACACAAAATTATTTAAATATAGCATTGCTTTTAAAGCACGTTTTTGCGTAAATGAATCAAAATTAAGCATGTTCCTTGTGACTTTTTTAAATACAGCGAAGTATTATTTTAGCTGTAGGAAACTTTTTCTGTGCTCGGTAGTACAAATATCCTTTAAATATGCCTATCGTTCTATGCTCATAACTTTATTGCGCGGACCGATTTTGATCAAATTAAAAATTAGCACAATTTCATTTTAATCTAGCTCATTGCAAATGAAGGGTTTGATTGAGATCAAAATCGGTTAAAAAAGTAGAGAGTTAACAAAAAAGTGACTGTCCGTTCTGGAATAAATTCATTTGTAACTTTCTAAAGTTTTGCGAAGACTGAAATCCACTCGTGAAAATTGAATTGTTGCAAACTAGCGATAAAGATGCACTCACATTTAAACACAATTCTTCTTAGGTAGCTAATGGTTAAGTAAACACATGCGTTTTATTCAGAATCTCATCATCAAATAAAACTCTTTTAAGCAAAATCTGTAAATTAAAGTTTTGGCTGCATAAGGTTAGTTAACTTTACTAGTGCTTTAAAACTTTTTGGTTAATCAATTGTAATGAGAATCGATTCGATTTATTATGATTGACAAAATATGTTAATGTCGAACAAAAATTCGATAGCGGCACCTGTTGTGGATGCACGAACGCTTTTCAATATGAAAATTTTCTTGTGAAATTTTAAGAGATCAAAAATGAAAGTACAATTTTGTTAAAACAAGCTTGATTCTGGAGCTAAAACGCTGATCTTTATGAATTACGATAGCATAGATTGCGAAATTTTACACAAGAATTTTTTAAAACTATTATTTTCAAAATTTTCTTAATGATTCCATATGATTCAATAGCAGAAAAAATTATAAAACAAAAAGGTTGTGATGTAAAATATATTTCAATTTCTATTAGAATTAGAAAAATTATGAAAAAATTAAGGAAAATGAGGGAATGAAACGAATGGGGAAAAATAATTTTTCTGGATTTCAAATGTCATTATTCGTAGAATTGCTTCATTTTTGAATTGATTTATTTAAGCTTTGTAAAGTTTTGTTTCGAAAAATAATTTTTTTTAAAGTTTTATTATGATCTTGACTTTTTTATAAATTTTCTCTTTTATTTATATTTAAATTTTTGTATATAAAGTATGTATCTGAATGTAGTTCCATTACCGATAGATGGCTCTCTGAAAAAGTCAAATAACGATCGTTTAATTTGTTCATTTCATATTTTATCAAGTAATTGCTTTCAGAGCATATGAATAATGTCAAAATCTATAATTTCAATTCGAATTTAAGCGTTTTGATCTAATTTTAAGTCACTATTGCTAAAAAAAGGTGAAAAGTTTGGCTCGACCGTAATCAGTATTTTTCTTGTACCCACTATCGAAAATGGCGCACAATTCAAAAAGAAGCTTTACCATTGAATGCTTATTGCTTTTAAAAGATAGCTTTAAATTTTAGTTTCTCTCAAACATTAATTCTTTGATTAAAAATAAAACTTTAACTCGAAAAATTTGAATATTTTATAAATGTGATTTAACTAAAATTTTCACGGTTAAAAAATAAATGACGTTAACTTGATAAACAAACTTGATAAAGAAAGAATAGACTAAGAAAAATAAATTAGTTAATTCATTCTTTTCATTTGAATTTCTAACTTTTTGAAAAGTTTGAAAATGATGCCAATATGTTATCAATTTTTGCAATCTTTTTTAATCAAGTATTATTTTGATTTATTATTTTAACAAATTAAATAAACTGCTAACAGTGCACACTAACTTTTTGCGAATTAAACTGTGAAATAGTGAGTTAAAGTTTATAAAGAATATTTTTGTTTTATGTGGGTTTATCTGATTCCTTTCCAATATTTGGTAAGGTGACGTGCTTAATTTTTATTTATTTTATTTTACATACAAGAAGTTTCTTTAAGGTTTTTAGCAGGCCAAAACACAAAAGCGAATAACTACAAAGTCAATGTTAAAAAACATACAAAACAAAGAAACAAAACGATGTTTTCGGTGTATTGTTTAAATTTAAACAAGAAAACAATTGTAAATAAAATTTATTGTAGTCATTTTGTTTATTCATGTTCACTGTCTAGCTTTGTATAGGAAACTCATTCTTATCGAATTCTCTACAATATTTTCCCATAAACACAATCGATATTCCCCTTACTTAACATTTGCATTTCTTTTGCAAAAATTCAAAGCGAATTTTATGGCGTTAATACCAGCTAAATAATAAGTCTAACTGGCAAGCAAAATTTTGCACACAATCTCAAAAACAGTCTAAAGAAACGATAATAGATGAAATAAAATTAGAAAAAGTGTTTAAGAGACAAACTAAAGTTTAAAGCAAATTTTATTGACATTCTCTATTGAAATGTCATTTTTTAATGATAAAAAATATTTATATGATACATTCTGAATTTCAAATCTTTATTATGGAGTTTTGAATTAAAATTAAAAACTTTTTTCTAGGTTTTTAATTTAGAAATTTTGATTTTTTCAATTACCTTTTATAATTTGAGATGAATTAAGAAGAAAAAGTAAAAAGTAAAAGTAAAGATTTAAATGTTTCTCATCGAATCTAAAATTGATGTGTCCCAAAGAGAATTTAAAATGAATTCGTTTGGAATTGAAATTTTTTTGAACAAATTTCATTTTGAAATTTATTACATTTTTTCTTGATTTGCATTCTAAAAAAAGCTAATTTATTATAAATGTTGTTCATGAAAATTGAGCGAATGCTTTTTCAATTTGAAAAAAATAAAATAGCACAATTTTTGAATATTACGATTAATGTTAAGTTTTCATTTGAATTTAAAACCAAATAAATCACAAATATTTTCTGAAGTTTCATTAAATATAAAAATACTTTTCGATAAAGTTCAATCAATTTGAAAAAGTGATTAAATTTATGTTAGTATATTGCTTTAATAACTTTTTAGTTGTAAACTTTTCCGTGCTGTTCTACATAAATGAGTTTAATGCATGCTTCACTATGATCGTAAACTTCTTGTTCACTTCGACACGAGTAGATGCTCTAAATAATACCTTTACCTTTCCGTTTTATGATAGAAACTAAGTTTTTAATTCTTTAAAAATGAATATTTACAATTAAAAGTGACTTAGACTTTCGTGATTTTCAACCGATAAATATAAATATTTCCTATTTAATGGGGAGATAATTTGATTTAACGAATTAATATTTTAATCACCTATTTATATTTTTATCATAATCATCGTTTTCGGTTTTCGCTGTTAATTTTCGTAACAAATAATTTTAAAAAGTTGTTTACATTGTTTTTTCACATCAAAAATTTCTCAAGCCCCAAATGGTCCTTTAAAATAAAAAACAACATTTTTGTCTTCACTTAAAACATCTCAAAGGTTTTTACTGTAGTAGAATATATAACACTGTTGACTAAAGTATTGCTGAGCTAAAATTAATTTAGCAGAAAATCATAGTCGAATGAAATAAAAACAAGGCACAAAACTATCGACGATCAGAGATAAAAAAATATTAAAATTTTTATATGAATTAATAACTCAGTTTGTTCAAGAACTTTACAATTGATTATTGATTAAGTACTTATTTTATTGTTTTATTTGAAGTTCTTTAATTAGAGCACTTGTGAAAAGTGAAAAAGATAAACTTTTGTACAAATTCAGTCTGGACAGGTTTTATTGTCGGAGAGTGGTTATAAGTAAATGTGAATTTTCACTTAAGTAACTCAAAACAAAAACTGAGCTGACCAAACAAGATTTAAAATTGTTTTCTTATATTTTTTAAAATGATAGCGTAGCATTAGTGCTTATTGTTTCCGATAATAAAATAAAGCCAATTTTGTTTAAATGGCAACTTAATACCACAAGTGATATCGTAAAGCAGGGATCATAAATGGGGTTTAAGAAATTTTTAATCCAAAAGTAACGTCGACAATTAGACAAAATACTGCAGGAAAAATCGCATAAAATCACTGCTCTCAGGATCATATCCACAATAGTCATTACTTTATTTCATTTTCATAAATATCTTCTCATACATGTAATAATAAATCGCTTAAAACTATTCTGATTAATCAAGAGATTAGTTTGAATGGGTTTTGATAGAAAAGATATTTAGAGATTTCATTGAAAATTTTATTCATCTTTTTATATCGATTTATATTTTCTCTTTGAAGCTTTTTTAATGCGCCTGTCTTATTTGCAAAGATTTTCATAAGTTCGCTGAAAACAACTAAAACTTAAATTTTTTATATTATCTTATTGGAGTAAAAGTAAAAAAAAAAAAATTACAAGTTTAAAAATTCCACGTAGCTTTCAAATGAGATTTTAACATTTTGGTGATCAATTTTAAACATTTACATTTTTCATAGTAAAGGTCAAAACAAATACTACAGTGAGACAGTGTCAGATGATAAATGGTAGGAAGAGAAACAGAAACATAAAAACTCGAGTTTGAGGCTGAACATTTTTTATTCATTCTTTCATTTATTTTACTCACTGCTCGAGTAATAATTCTGAAATAATGAAGAAATAGTTGGCGCAAAACAAAGCCTCGTCGTTTTTATTGCTCGAATCGTTTCTTCATTTTTGGAAACGAGTCACTTTAGACTATAAATTAAACGCTTATTATGAATAATAAATCTTTTTTTTCAGCTTTCGTCGCTGCTTCGAAAAATTGTGGATAAAAAAATTTTTGAAAACGAATTTTTCACTTTTATTGCACAAAATTGAAACTAAATTTATCACAAAATTTTTAAATATTTTTTTGTTCGCTATCATTTCAAATTTTGCAGCAAAACAAAATTTTCAATTTAAAATTGTTGAAAGTTTTATTTTTGATTTGATTTCAAGTCTAGTAGAAATAATTCAATTTAAATGTTTGAATTAAAAATCGAAACGAATTTACGACCTGTCCGAACTTTTTTTTTCGGAAATAATCGTGACATCGAATAGATGAGAGAAAGCAGCGAGCTACTAGAGCGAGTTTGTCGCCGTTTATCAGAAGCGCATTTTACTTTAGACATAATAATTATTTGCCTGTATGCCACCGATAATTTGATCGTCGATCAAAAAATTTTGACACACTTGAATTGCCTCGTAATCTCGGGTCTTTATCCTTCTTGCTGTTGATTTATGGTTTCAATACATCAACGTTTGTGTGCGCGAAAAACGTTATCAAGTGAAGAAGGAAAAAAGTCACGTGAAAAGAAGCGAATTTTTTTTTTCTTCGCCAAACATTAATTTTCTTTGATTCAACACTTTCAAAATTCATTTTCGGCAACTTTTTGAAGCGAAACAGAAAAAAATATACACGAAGTGAAGTCGATTGAGTACGACAATTGAGGGACGTGTTTCGCTTTTTAAACTGTTCTCTGTGCGAAACGCAACACTTGCGTCTAAAGTGTCCTCCTTTCCTCTCTTCTTTTGCATTCTGTTTCTTTTGTCATTTTCTATGAAAAATAGTGACCACTGCGAGAAAATTGACGTTTGCTGTTGCGTTTAAAAATGCGCGCACTAAACTTTTTCAAAATATTAATGATGCGTTTCGCTTTCGAACGTTTCGCACGCAGAAGAGAAGAAAATTTGCACGTCAAATGCATTGAAAAAAAAAATCTACGTACGTTTGCGAAATAAAGCGAGTGTATTCACTCTTCTCTACGATACGAAAATGCATCAATCGAGCAGTGACACTTTCGCTTTTTCCAGGCCAAATCAATGAAACCCAAACGATGCTAATCACGACGATGCTGGCGGCAAAGCGAATTCATACATCGATGAGTAGCTTGTTTAATTATAACTGTAAATTAAATTTAAATTCAAAACGCGCGATGAAAGCTTTTAAAAATTTTTAGCGAGCACAAGAAAAAGTGCTTACATCGATTCAGAAGGCGTGCTATTAATGAGATTATCATTAAATATTCAAAGTAAGCGTTGGCAAAACAAAAAGTTTTTAATTTATTCTATCTTTGTGAGCTTTTAGAAACGCGCGTCGAAAGAGAAAGCAGTTTAAATGCAAATCCATTATTCACTCGCGATGGCGAAACGTGATATTACGGCGAAAGTAATATTTTGCAATTTTATTGCGGCTGTTTTCTGGAAAAAAAAGATGGAAATTAGACAAAATCAACAGGCGACAAACATGCCGCGCTTGAGTTGAAAAAATGCGAGTGAAGCGACAGTGATAAAAGCAGGTAAACTCATTAAAATGCATTTGTTTTTGTCGAAACTTTTGCAAAACACTAACAAAATACTAATGAGCTGAGAGAGCGAAGTGAAATTCGCATTCGCACGAAATACGAATGTGTTCTCAGCATCGAAAAATGGGAGAAGCGTTATTAGCAACTTTTAAGCGAAGCGAAGGCGTCGAAAAACAAAAGTAGTAAAAATGGAGAAAGTGCGTAAAGAGCTGTGTGCCAAAAGCGAAGTACACACGCACATCGAAGACTTAATGTAAAGTGTAGAGAAATATTAGTCTCAAAGGAAGGCGAAAACGAATCTTCTCGTGTTGTGAAGATTAGAAAAGACAAACGAAATGTGCACTTCTTTCGCGTTTCTTTTTCTTCTTCGCTTCTTCTCTCTTTCGTTATCCTTTGAATAGCAATGCGAACAAACCATAAAAAATAAAATAGTCGCAAGTATTTGGATCACGGCTTTATTGTTAACAATAACCATGTTTCGACAAGCAATCGTACAGATTTAGACTTCCGCTCAATTCATGTAATTTCTTCTGCCAACAACTCATTTTTAATTTCGCGTTTGCTTTCACTTTTTATGATCGTCGAAATTGTGATATTCGCGAGAAGTAGTTAATAATGCAAGCAAGGAAGCAACTTATCGCCGTTTTCCAGTATTTTGATGCATCGTTCCCGAAGCAAAAATGAAACATTCGGAAGTCGAACGCTGAATGCGTTTTCGGAGCGAATGTTTCTTTGAATATGCAGTGAAAACGGAACGCAATCGTTTCTCGCAAAGTGCCGGCTAGTAAAGCGCGAAGAAGTGCAATGTTAAAAGTATACTCAATGAAGCCGAACTTTAACGAGAAGCGAGATTAAGTTTTTCTTTCTTCACACTTCTAAATTACCAATAAAATTGATGTCATATTTTTTTTTCATCGACGATCGAAAAGTGTTTGCACACAATGGTTGTCGTCGTGCAAATAATAAATTGATTCGAATGTAACGAGATTTACTTTAGTTTTTTCAGCGAGAATAAAAGATATTATTTACTTTTCGACAGTCTCGAAAGTCGATTCGTGTCTCTTTTTTTTTCAGAAGAAAATTGTAACCGAAATGGAAAAAGCGTTGTATGTGCGCGGCAAAAGAAAATATCTCACGTATTCGCTTCTCGTGCATGGATCAAATGCTGGCTTCGTGATTCCAAATATTCTTTTATATATAGAGAGAGATGATACATTCATTTTCTTGCCGCTTCTTTTCCCAAAGCTTTTTGCTTGTCGAATGCACTATGCTTTCACTTCAATGCTGAGCTTATGTTCTACAAACTTTTAAGTTATGATTACAATTCAGAAATCTCGTTAGATCTGTCGTTGACGTTTTTGTATTTCATCAGCATAAAGCGTGTCAATGAGATGCGCGTCATTGCCCCTAGTTGGTTACTAAAAAAATACTCTAATTACGATCAAATAAAATTTTTATGATCTTAAAATTGATCTTATCAAGCAGTGATAGGTTAATATTACATCATATAGATTAATATTGAGTACAATTTATGAGATGTAACATTGTTTGTATGATATGATGGCAATGAATTTATTTGTTAGAAATGAAAAAATTGAACGATCGTAATTCACATGTTTTCAGAGAGTATCGGTAATGACGCGCGTTTCATTGGCATGCTTTACAACAATATACTACTCCCGACGCAAAAAAGTGTCCAACTTCGAAAATGATGTACTAACGATTAAATTTATTTGATTGTTATTTTTATGATTTTAATGTTGAACACGGCAAATGTTAAACAAAAAGTCTGAAATTTTATTTACATTATTTGCTTCGCTCTTTTTCGCTTGTATCTTGTGAGTTATTTTATCTCTAAATAATTGATTTTGTTGATCTTTGCTAACAATCCAAAAAAAACATTTATTGAAGTTGATAATCAAAGTAAAATAAAATTAAAAGAAAACCAAATCGAACTTGGCTGAATTGAGTAAAACAACAATTGAATGCAATTCCAGGATATTTCAACGAAAAAAACTTTTCTTTGACATAAAAGTGACTATTATGAAAATTAAAGTGTTAAAAGATAAAATGTGAACTTACCACTGTTGTCCAAAAAAAAGTTCACAACGAAAAGCACATACTTCAGTGTGAAATGTTAACATGTTTATCCACAGCAGTGCACTCTATTCACTATAAAATAAAGTGAAAGTAAAGTTAAATCGTAGTGAAGTGCTACTTTTCAAGAGAATATAATAAAAATAAATAAACTCGATGCATATATGAATGATATTTGTGATATATTTCAATCACTTAAGGTCCGATGGTCCGATGCTTCAAAGGTGTCTTGATATACAAAACAAGCATATTAAGTGCCTAAAATTTATATTATAATATTACATTTTTCCGATTTTGATAGGAACTCAATGTTTTATATAATTAACTACTCTAACTCCAACTGAATTTAAATTGATTAATCAAATTAATATTTATTAATATTATTAATTTGATTTGATTAAACCATTTAATATTAAATTTGAAAAGAATGGATGCAATTTTTTAAGCTACTGAGAAAAACGAAAAAAAAAAATTACTTCATGCAATGAGATTTTCTTTTTATATC
>NCKU01004848.1:0-11330 GCA_003675995.1 Dinothrombium tinctorium
CGATGGTTTTTTATTTTTGTAAAGAATAAAATTCTAAGTTTCAAAATAATTGAAAATTTCAAAACCTATTATGCTGAGTTGTAGTGAACTTTTCAGGTTGCGAATTTCAAAAGTGAGCCTATCATTTGAAACTCTTTCAAACTCCTACACTGAAGCCGCATGAAAACAAGAGTTTTTCTCTTTTTCACTCTATTGTAGAATATATTAAAACTGAATATTTTTTTACATAATTAGCTTTTAATTTTCAAGATTACTAAACTACTGAATTACATTCATCAAGAATATTGTAAGACATTCTTTATGAAATTTTTTGATAAATTTTTAAAACTATTTCTTGCATTTCAAAGAAAATTTTCGTATTGATCATCAATCTTCATATTGATTTTATATATTAAATAAATATAAAAATAAAAATTTTAAATCTTTGTTCCAATGAATTATCTCTTCGTTTTATCATTTCTTTTAAACGAATAAACATTTATACAATTCATTACAAATAAATTTTTAGATAAATTTATTGATGTAGTAGCTTGAGTGAATAATTATATATTAAGCTCAGCTTATTTAATTTCTAATGTTCTTTAATTAATTCAGATTTCGAGAAATGTAAATTAAATTTGGAAAGCGGCCGAAAGCACATCTCTAATCCGATAGTGGAGATGCTGAAACGTGCTGGTGTGGACACATTGGGTGGCTTCTCTATAGGAAAACGCAAATCTTATTACTGATATCTATGAATATGATTTGTCTCGCTATTGGTGATGTTCTATTGTGGCAGACCTTTGAATGTTTGTTTTTGTCATTGTCATATTTCCTACAAACAAGAAATCTGAAGCAAATAATGTTTAAATTACGTGTAACCCTAAAAGCAAATTTATGTATAAATTCTTAAATGAACGAAGATGACATTTAATCATTGAATGAATGTAGTTAAAAAATAAAATATTCACAGTCGATTTTGGTTATGACGAGATTGTTTATGTAGTAACAAAATTATATGAATGACTTTTTAAGTAAAATAAATATTCAAGTAAATCTTTAAATTAAATTATTGAAAAAACCGCGTTTTTATTTTTGATTCATGATCTGAATAAAAAGTTCAATCTTAATTTGCACTCATACATAAATTTCGTTGAAAAAGCTTCTGCTTTTTATAAAAAGTAATTTAATTTTTGTAATGGCACTTATATTTCACTTATTTGGCTTATCTTTTCTTTCATCTTTTTTCTTTTGATTGCTTTACTTAAAATTCACTGGAAATGCTCTGCAAAATATAAATTTGAAAATAGGAATATAGAAAAATCTTTAGATAGGAGAAAATCGACTTCATCCTACGCATTTGGATCTTGTTTTAGCTTTAAGAGAAACTTTTCGAGTGAGATTTTCTTTTCAGAAAACGAGCCTTCACATGCCTCTTATTGCGAATTACTTGAATTGAATCCGCTCAATTACTTCATAGACTTATTAAGAATAATAGCAAGTAAAAAAGTTTGCTAAACCAAATTTTAAGCCTACCTTTATTTTGGTTTATGATCGCTGGTTAATTAAAATGCCAACAATTTAAATGTAAATTTTACATAAAAGCTCTTATCCTTTCATTTTAGCGGTCACTACATTCAACCTTTGTTCAATTGAAAGGTTCAAAATGCAAATGATGTGCGAATTGTTATTGCAAATTACTTTGTTTAAAACAAGTTTATTTGTCGCACTTTCACTTTTTCAAATTGCATTCCACGCTAAATTCAAAAGTTCATTTCCTTTGTTGCGTAGATCTTAAATGAAATTTTCAATTTATTTCAATCACTTACCTTTGTCGTTATCAATAAAGAGAAAAATATTTTTTCATTGAATGCATTCTTTTTGATAAAAATTTTGCTATTGACTTTTATTTTTGTGAATATAATTAAACGAAGCTTAAAAGCACTCGCTTCTAGATTCAAATATTGTCTAACAATTTTTAAGTTTAATCCAAAACTTTATTTCATCGCTAAGATTTGCTCAATGTTTTGAAATTATAATTTTCAAAATTTTTTAAATTTATGAATTTTCGATGTCGAAAATTAAAAAGAAAAAATAGTGAGACGAATAAAAACTGAGCGCCTCTGATTTTATGGAGTACATTTAATCAATCATATGGATGTCACACAAGTAACAGGATTCAATTCGGTGAAATTTTGTTCACGGAGCAGAGGAGAAACCATTGAGACAGTAAGACTGTTACAAGTTCGATAGACTATTGAAGATATGAATTATATGTTTATTGTATCGGTTTGATTAAAAAAATCAATTGACTTTTATAAATTTCCTCCCTCGAGACTTCTAAAAGATTAAAACGATCTTCTTTTTTGATTAAAATAAGAGTAAAAGTGAATTTTTATTTTAAACGCGAAAACTTGAAAAGAGAACGTTTATGTTTTTAATTTTTGTTTTCATTGTTATAATATCTACTGAAAATTTTGTTTATGGCAAAATGGCATTGAAATTATGTTCTGATTACTGGACTGATGGGCTGCGGCTTGAGTAATCAGGCAACAAATGACTATTAACTAGACATTAAAAGAAAATTTTCCTTTTAACTGGCGAATTCTTTAAATTTTGATTGAATAAATTGAAAATCAAGGATCCTAATAAAAATAATTAATAATCAATGTTTTTATCGAAAATTTCTCTAAAAGTCCTATTTCAGTTTGGTGTTTTCATAATTCGTGCTTATGGTGTTTCTTTAACTCCCTTTTTCAGTCTCATGTGAAAAAATTTTTATCTATTGACATCATTTCATTAAAAACGATTTAAAATTGAAAATTTTCATGTTTACCTAAAGTATAAGAATAAATAGAAGCGATAAGCTTTGTATGATAATTTAAAAAGGAAAACCGGCGATAATTTAAAGCTTTTAAAAATTTAAGTTTGAAGTACCAATCACTTGAATTTAAACTTTCTAACATTTAACATTAATTTAGTTTAATATTTTCATATTTGAGCAGTTGATGAATTTATTGATTAATGAAAATTAAATTCATAACCGTTTTAAAGCTACCTGTTCTTTCAAATGAATTTTAATCGAAGTATTTAGATATAAAAATTTAGCGACTTTGTGATGATTGAACAAAAATTTTTCGAACTTAAATTTTTTGAATATCATATTATTGACTTTCAAACTATTTTCTTAAGATATGTGTAGATTTCACAATATCTTGAACAAATTGTTCGAAATAAATATCGATTGATTTATTACCAGAATTGGAGTAATAGAAAGTTATATTTAAGTCGAAAATTGAGAAAGCTTATGTCAGATGCATAAAAACTCTTCTCGTTATGAATATTAACGTGTAAATTAAACTTCCGGAGAAAAGGTAATTGATTTACATATGAAAATTATGTGAAAAACTCGATCTTTTTGTTGCACTCTGAACACCTCAACCAAAAATGATAAAGAAGACATATCACTAAACAATCATTAACAATCATTTTTTACAAATTGCCTAAAATAATTTTATGAAGTAAAACTGAATTTTGATATACTTGATATCAACTTATTTACTTTATAACGGTTTGATTGTATAAAGAAACATTTTTGATTTTGTTTCTTTCTCCATCAAATAATAACTGACCAAATTTTCTCTTGGTGACTGTATAATTCAAAAAAGTTTTTGAAGAATCGAATTATTTCCGGCGATTGAGTTGATGAATCTTAAATTAAAAGCGTTAAAATCAAATTTTGAACATTCTGAAAACTGTTTGAACATTGATTTATTGAATGAAAAAAGTGATTAAAAAATTTTGAGTAATTAAAAGATTTTTCAAGAAAAATTAAACCTTCGGAAATGAAAAATAAATTTTCTCTCATTATTTTCTTTTACTATAAGTAAAATAAAATAAATATAAAATACATAAAATTACTTTTTATATGAAAGAAAATTAGTTTTCCTTCATCCATCTTAACACAAGTTAATTGTAAGTTAATTAACAATCATTTTCCATTATTTTTAGTTTATCTTTCGCAATTAAAATCTTTAAATAGTAAAGATGAAAGTTTCCTGAAGGCTTTGACTGCTAGTGAGCAGATGTGAGATGGTTGTGCAAAGTTTATGCATCAAACAAGGCAGCTCTACTGTTTCTTGACCAATCAAAGCTCACTTGTGGCCTTCTGCGGTCATTTCCTTCCTTAAGTTCCTATGCCTTAGTTAATTTTAGACTTTCAGATGAGCAGAAGTTTTTTGCGGGAGTACTAGTTTAATTTAAGCCGATGCTACAAAAGAATTAGTTTTTCTTCAAGTTTAAGACCAAAACGTAATTGTGAGTTTGAACTATTCATTTAAATTTGAAGTATTCAAGATTTTCAAATCATTTTCTAGATATAGTTAGATGCAATCTAGTAAAAGCATAAATACTTTTGCATAAAAACTATGTATAAAAGGTACTAAGTACCGTAAATAAACGTTTATAGACATTTTATAAAGCACCACGTAAACAGCATTTTGTAAACATTTTCGTTTTTGTAATGAACGAATATTTCAGTTTCAATTTTTGATCTTTTGAATTTAATATGATTTTTTCATTTGTAAACAGAGTGAATAGAAACTTTCATTTCGGATAGACTTAAAACAACAAAAGCACACACACACTCTCACTCAAACTGCGAAATTTTCTGATTACCTTTTATATCAAAGTTTATTGCAAATATTTGTTTATTTCAAACAGAGCATTCGATTGTTTGTTTTCTTGAATTATGAAAAATGAAAAATAAAATTGTGAATTTATTTCGTTCTGAAATCAAACAAATGATAAAATAGTGAAAACTTAAAAAACATAATAAAAGGATATAAACTGAACTTGCACAATGTTTTATCATTTATACAATGGCATTTGAGTTTTAAAATGAGCAATTTTTTAAAGCCGAAATTTGAGAAGAAACAGGGAAGTTAGAGGAAAGAGAAAAGGCTATGGCAATAAATTTGTTTTGTAGAGGAAAAATTTGTCGTTTTTCTTATTGTCTCCACAAACAGACCTCTATCGGGGTCAATCTTTAGGACCATTAAATGTGAATCTCTTTACAAGAGGTAAATATCGAGAAGGAAATGTGTCTTGTTTATTTTAATTGTTCACATATCTTACCTTCTTCAAAAGTTTTTTTTTGAATGTGTGAAACTGTCTTTAAAAACATTTTGTTTATTTTGAATTTGAAATTATTATAACATTGTTCAAGAGCTTTTATATACCAAAAGTTCTTAAAATACAATTGAGAGGTACAATTTTAAACGGGATGGTGTAGTATAAAGCCAAAATACAAATAAATAAAAAATGTTTATTTTAATCCCCAACACAGCGTAAAAAAACTGAAATCACAGTACAAATGCAATGCAAAAAATTTGAAGCAAGAAAAACTGGAGATTTAATCAAACATAAAAGTCTGCTATTTAAAAAACGTTTTCTTTAAAAATGTTTAATCTAGTTCAAAATTAACGCACTGCCAATTTTGAATAAAAAAAATTGAAAACAAACTTTTTTATGGTCAATCTTTTGTTGATGTTGCGTTGCAATTATTTTTTTATTTTAACAAACTTTTGCACTTCAATGAATAATTTAAAAATTTTTTACATTTAGCAATTTGACTTGAAGAACTGTTATTTGAGTTTTTTACATTGCATTTATGCAACTTGGTATATTTAGAAAATTTCCTTTCTTTATATTTTCTTTGCTTCTTTTCAGTGTGCTAAAAACTTAATTTGAAACTTTGAAAACGTTCTTTGAAATTTGATTTTCATCTTTCATAATTACATTAAAATCGGTTTTTTTTTATTTAAACTGATTAAAAATGAGGTTAAAATTAAAATTTAATTTTATATTTCCTTCAAAAAAGCGAAAAATTGTAAATAGAAAGAGAATGAGAAAAATTACATGAATATTAAATTCAATTACTAAATTAAAACTAACCCTAATCTCCCTTATAATGAAAGACTCAAATTCCTTTGAATCTAACTACTATGATTATGCCAAAAATTAAAGTTAAGAAAAAGACGACTCAATTCCTCATAATTGACATTCAAAATTTGATTTTAAAGATACAAGTTAAATAAACAAGATTAGAAAGTAAATTTTATGTAAATAGTTTTTATTGAGAAATTTATGAAATGTTAATTTTTATTGACTAAGGTTTTATATATCTTTGTAAAAATTGAATTCTTGCGAAAGAATAAATATAAATTCAAATGAGATATTAATTGAAATTTTTTAATCATTAAAAAAACATCAAAATTTCTCCTTAGATATTTGTTAAATTTCATTTTGCCAAAGATTATATAATGAAATTTTAAAATAACAATTGAAAATTTTCATAAATAATTAATAGTATAGTTATTATTTTTTAAATTTTTAGATCAAAAATTTGTACTTACCTTAAATGGAGTGGCTCTTATTTGAAGTTTTATAACATTTTATTCGCTTATTCATTATAGACGAGATTTTTCGTATTTAATAACAGACTTTGTTTAATTAAATTTATCAGAAATTTCTAAAAATAATTAATCACATGGTATTCTATCAAATAACAAAATTTTGAGCAGATTTTATTCGTTCTGCCTTTAAATGCTATTTGATTTCAATATGAATAATTATGGTAATATTAACTTCTATTTAGAAACATATTTGTTTGTAATATTAATGATAACACAATATTAACGATACAAATACTATTTAAAATGAAGTGTTTTCATAATTTAATGCTTCCCAACATTTAAATATCAAAACACCCGTCTAGAGAACAACCGAATAACCATATGTTACATTTTTTAGTCAATGTTCATCCTCAAGATAATCATTATCGAGTAAAGAATAACAAAAATAAAAGATCTTGATGTGAAGGAGTACAGAGCATTTTACGGTTCGCCCACAATTTAATTGCTTTTTCAATATAAAAAAAAAATCAAATTGAATCTAAACAAAAAGCAAAGTCATCAACCATATCGTAATCGCAAGAAACTTAAAAAACGTAAATTGTCCTACATCTCTTCTTTAGCAGCCGTCACCACCAGTCTTCTCATTGTGATTTAAAAACAGTTTTTACTTTTTAAATACTTTAATTCGTGACCAACTTTTGATTGAACGGATCCGCTCTATCACATGTTGAAAATTTTCTTTAAAATTTATAAAAGCACTATTTGGCAGCCTTGATTTGAGACACATTTCTGTGAGTTTTGTATTGATGAAAAGTTTATTCGATCACCAATTTTGTAATTGCTTTCAGCTTTTGTTTTAAACATAACTCTATCAAATTGGGTGAAGATGGGTGAAGATGATATTGTTATCTCTGGTATATCGGGACGCTATCCGAAAGCTGATAATATCGAAGAACTATGGAACAATCTTATAAATGGTAAAGAAATGTACATAGCAGATGATAGTCGATGGCCTGTTGGTAAGTAAGGTGAATTTTTGAGCCCCTCCTATAAATTCAAAAACACTTCACTTTTTGAAAGTTTTTGATTGAAAAAAATAAAATCAATTTTTTCAAAATTATCTTAAAAATTGCAAAATTAAACCTTTACTCAAAATGTGTACAAACTGAGATGTTTGTGGTTAATGCAGCAAAATAATATTAATTTTGAAACATTATAATTGCTGCGTGATATCTTCTGCTTTACTTGCAACGAATACTCTACAAAAGGTAAAATCGGCACAAAATAAAATCGATTATCGAAAGTTTGCTCTACTACAATATTTTGAAAAGCGAAAATGGCATCTCTTAAAAAACTTAAAAACTTTGAAAAATTAAAACAAATATTCAAATATTTATTATTAAAAAATTGAAAATATAAAAATTTTTAAATCATTTTAACAAAAAGAGAATAACTTTAATCAATAAAACAGAAATCCAAATGAAGTAAATGAATAAAAAAAATGAGCGATGGCTTAACGAAGAAACATTCAACAATCTATGAAAGTATTGCAACGGATAATAAAAAATTATACGAATTTATTTGTTTCTTTTAATTCGAACTCTTTTTTGCGAAATTAACATACGTTCCTAAAAATCAAGACTCAATCAACAAGTTTATACATAATAAAATATTCAAAGTATTTTTTATTTATTTTATAAAATAGCGTTCACTAAATGTTTATTTAAAGGTGCAAGCTATTTTCAGTTTGCTTTAAGCTTTAATTTTAAACTTTTGATAAGTAACGCGAAAGTGTGTTTGGCAGGAGTTATTGGCTTGAAAAATTTTGTTTTGTAACAGAAAATCGTTCTTTTGTTTAGAATTTTCGCTTAAATTAACACAAAAATGAATTAAGTAAAACACTGCTTTAAAAACACGTTTTTGTATTAGATCTGTAGAGTGTATCAAAATTAAGTATGTCCAGTGTGACGTTTTGTGAATTGCAGTGAAGAATTCTTTTAGCTGTAAGAAACTTTTTATGTCACCGGTACTATATTTATTTGAATAACAGTGACCAAATAATTCTTAAAACGTGAATTTTTGAAATCTTGAACGTGATCGCAAACTAGAGATTAGCATCATCGACCGATTCTTTACCGAAATTCATAAGCCACTCGAAATCTTTTAAGCATAATATCCTTATTTTATAAATTTTCAATTTTAACTTATCTCGACTTTCTGAAAATTTATATTAATAATCAAATTTATACTTCGATTGAATAATTTTACCTCATTTCAATTTTATTCGAACGCTTTTTATGTCTAATGAATCTAACCAAACATAGTCTGGCAAGAGTATTTTTTATACATCTCTTCTTTTAAATTTAATGAAAATTAAAGCCAAACATAATGAAAAACTCATTAACAAGATGAGAAGGACAATTATTAATTTTTCAAAATAATTTAAATAACTAATAAAGGTATACAAGGAAAAATTGTATTGCCATATTGTTGATTCAGATTAATATGCATTTTGATATCAATTTAAAAAATGTTGATTTATTTCTTATTTAAAATTCAACCAATCACTCCCCATACCCTCTAAAAATCCTATGCATCACATGAGTGGCATGTATCAATTCACGCGGTGAATAAGTGCATCATAGTTTATTAATTAATCAAGATTTTTATTTATCGATTCGGAATAGTGCTTTGTCAGAAAATTGCTTCTAACAACTATTTTATAAACTCAACTTGTTATCTCCTAAAATTAAATAATATCTATTTCTCAATTGACATGAAAAGTTTTAGATGAGATGAAGGTTGAAGAAACTGGCTGTTAAATGTAAAGTCCACAGCTGCATAAAACTTTGACTGCTTTTGCTGCACTTAAAAAAGAGTAATGTTTAAACTCTCATAAAAAACAATTTGCATGCAATGTTTGATTGGAGTCCAGCTGTCAACATTCGGAACGCTTCCTCGTGAGAGTGGGCCCACTTTACTATGAGTGATTGCGAGTATCAATCAAGGTACATAGAAATATACAATGAGAAATTTTAAAGCAAAATGCTCTTTGTTATAATTGTGTAAATTTTATCATTTTGCTTGAGAATTCTTTTTTGTTTAATTTAATTTTTGTCATCTTTATTTCCATATAACATGGAAATCAAATGTTCTAATGAAAGATTAATGAAAGAGAATGTTAGCAAAATTTACAAATATAATCCATTTTTAGCAAAAAGCAAGGATTAAATCCTAAATATATGAAATATATGCTTTTCTCTAATCTGCTTTCTCATTTGCTGTTGACAAACATAACTTTGTATTACATTCTTTGAAAACACGGTTTTCACGATTTTAAAGTGACGATATGAGCATAAACTATAGAAAAATAAAAATAAAGAAACATTTTTTTTCGTAATTGAAAAGCCAACCTACAAATAAAGCGATTGATGACTTTGACTTTGTATAGGGTACGTCGGATTGCCGCAATTGAGCGGAAATTTAAAAGACATTACAAAAGTAGATGCTGATTTTTTCAAAATGGGAGAAGTTGAAAGCGATTTCATCGATCCTCAATATAGAATATTTCACGAAGTGGTTTATGAATCTATATATGATTCAGGTACGCGGTTTTTCATTGAATAGATTTTTTAAAACAAAAACCTTTTCAAATTTAAAAGGTATCATACCAGAAGCACTTCGAGGTTCAAACACAGCGGTTTTAGTTGGAATTTGCTATGAGGATGCAAATCAAACTCTGACAAACGATTTAATACTGAATAATAGAGAAAGAGCAATGCTTAAAGAAGGCCCTTTAGCCATATCGAAAGCGTTCGGATTCACAGGAGCTTCATTCGAGATCGATACTGCTTGTGCCTCGAGTTTCTCTTGTTTCAATGAAGGTGTGCTCTTATTAAAAGCGGGTGAATGTGAAAACTTAATCGTTGGAGGAGTTGTTTTACATTTAACACCCAGTTCGGCAATGGGATTTTTTCGATTGCGAATGATTTCACCCGACGGTAAATCAAAGTGCCTGGACGAAGCAGCTAATGGTTATTGTAGATCAGAGGCGATTGTTTCACTCTTTCTTCAAAAACGAAAATTTGCGAAACGAATTTACTCAATTGTGGTGGGATGTAAAACCAACTCTGATGGTTTCAAAACAGAAGGCATAACATATCCGAGTTTCTCAGCGCAGAAAACATTGTTGAAAGAAACAATATTAGAGTCAAGAATAAATAGCGACGATGTTGAATACATTGAAGCACATACGACAGGAACCGCGGCAGGTGACCCGATCGAAAGCAAAGCTATTCTTGACACATATCGCGAAGAAAGTATGAAGCCGCTTCTATTTGGCTGTCTTAAATCAAATATGGGCCATACGGAAGGCGCGTCAGCAAATTGTGCCATTACCAAAGTTGCGCTCATATTTCAAAAGCGAATGATTCCACCGAATCTGAACTACAAAACACCGAATCCAAACATTGAAGGTTTGATGCAAAAGAGAATCATTCCTGTCACCGAGAAGACTAAATTCGATGGCGACATTATTCCTGTGAATTCATTTGGCTTCGGAGGTGTGAATGTGCACGCGATTTTTAAAGCGAATGAGAAAGTTATCACTGAAAATTCATTTAAAATCACTGATGGCTTTCCTCGACTTGTAAATATAAGCGGGCGAACAGAAGCAGGAGTGAACTTCACGATCGATTGGATGCAAGCGAACCGAAAAGAAGTGACTAAAGAGTTTTTATCGTTGATGAATGATGTCTCGAAAACTCCGCTCGAAACGGGAATGTTTTTCAGAGGGTTCGCACTTATGAGTGAAAATGGTGTTTTACGAAGAAAAGTTTCACGCGGCGAAAAGAGGAGACAACTCTGGTTTATGTTCTCTGCTCTAGGTTTTCAGTTCACGGGAATCGCAAAAGATTTGATGAATATGAAGCCGTT
>NCKU01004849.1:0-11329 GCA_003675995.1 Dinothrombium tinctorium
GTATATTAAAATTAAAAAATGTTGCTCGTCCAAAAATTACTTTCGTCCTCTCATAGATGTCAAAAATTTATGGAAAAGCGAAGTGACAAACTTTAGCTTCCTGAAATTGTAAATGCTGTTCAAACGAAAGCCACTGTACTTTGATGTTCTTAAAATTTTAATAATCTTCTAGATCGATGAATGAGCAAATTAATATTGTCGCGTTCCTTAACGAGCACATGAAAAAAGATTCAACAAGTGATTGAATTCCAAACCATTATTAAGTGGTTGCTTTTTTTTGACGAGTAGCAAAAGCGATGATTTCACTAATTAAAAATGTGATAGTTTGGTACAGTAAACGATGTTGTTGAAACTCCCGCGAAATTTGAAACAATGATTAATGAATATGCTTATTATAAGTTTCAATTTTCAATTTTTTTATGATTGATTTATAGCTTTCAAGAATCGAATATGTGCATTGAATTTTTTTTGTTTTTTCGTTATTCCTTTAAGTTTGAAGTTTTATTTACGATTTGTTTAGTCAGTTGCATTCAACAGTTTGTTTCTGAAAATTAAATGCAAATAATTTGTAGACATAAACAATGTTTAAAAGCCAAAAAAGTAGTTAAAATTGAATTTAAAAATTTTCTAGAGTTAATGAAGAAAGTTTAAATTATGCTGTAATAAAAAGGTTTTAACGAATCAAAATTCACAGTAAAATGTGTGTTAAAATTACTTTTTGAAATAGATAATCGCTGCAATAATTGCGATTATTAAAAACACGATAAAAACGATCGCTGCAATGCCTCCTCCACCCAATGGTGCGACTTTGCGACCATTGTGCTTCGGCGTCGTTGTTGCTGGTGATATGGTTGTCGAATTTGGAGCAGCCGTCGGCTTTGAAGTGGTGGTTTTCTTCGTGGTTACATTGAACTTGTCAGTAGGCGCTGGGTTAAACGCACTGATTGTCGCTTTGGTTGGAGAACGTTTAAATCTAAAAGCGCTTTCGTCGATCTTTACTTCATAATCATTTCCAAAAACTTCATCGCTGATCATCCGTCTAGCGCTTAGTGTGCTTGAACTCAACCAGTATAAAAGGATAAGAAGAAGCACCATTTTGAGCGGAACCATCTTAATCATTTGCTGAGTTTAAGAAACAATCATGAAAACTTCGATCAGCAAAAAACGCATGCGATTTATTTTTGGAATAGTTTATTCAGTCAACTATTTCGTCTTCGCTTGAATTTAATAATATTTACGTTATTAAAAAGTATTGCGAAAAATGAAAAATTTTCTTTCTCACATTTATATTTAAACATGTAAATAAAATGAAATTTTTGCGCTGAAAATATTGTACGACTTCGCTCAACGTTTGGATGGTAATTGGGGAATTTAACTGCGAAGAACTAAGAAGATAAAAGAGGAAATGACCCTTTCATTCGCTCTTGATAAAAATTATTATGAAGAAAAGATTTTATAATTTTATTCTCCTAGATAAAGATGAAATAAAAAATAGATTTCGATTTTATAAAGATTTATGAATCGAAGTCATTCCAATGGAAATACGGAAAGATGATTTTTGAAGTCAAAAAAGATTTATCCGATTTAATCGCTTTTACGCCAACAGCAGTGCTTAATGATTTATTTATAATTTAAATCTTCTTTGTTTTGATGCTTTTGCTTTACAACCTTTTAAGATTATCTCATCTAAAATGGCTCTAAATGAATCTAAAATCTAATCTAAAATATAAATCGCCCGAACTTAATATGAGAGCAAAAATTTGAGCAAAATTTTGATCATTTTTTTTTCATTTACCTCTTGCAAGTAGCCTCGACCAAATTTGCGCTCAAATTTAAGCGTGACTTTGATTAATTTACACTTGAAGTAACTGTTAAAATATAATCTAATCTAACCTAATCTTAAATAATTAAAAGAATAAAAGAATGAAAATTTTTTTCTAACTCCTTTCATCTATGCGTTGACGTGCGTTTGCTTTTCACGTCTCCGTCATTTAATAAATGGACAAATTTTCTTTCCGGAACTGTTAACAAAGCGAATATTTTGTTAAAATAAAAGTAAGATTATTATGAAAATTAAAAAAACAGAAAATCTAAACTTTATACTATTTTTGCAGATACAAAAATTCAATTGAAAAAATAAATTAAACTACTGCGTCCAAAACAAAGTTTCTTTCAATTTGATCATCGTGAAACTTTTTTTGGACAGTTTTACAATTTTTAAAAGCAGCAAAAATCATTTGAATGTGAGGAAAAAACTTACATTAGCTTTGAAACTCTCCTTCTACGGAATGAGACACTTTCTTATTGACTAATAATATCATGAATTTGAATTAAATATGAAACAAAAGTGCTGATTTTGATATCATCTTTAACGCAATATCAAGTTACTTAAATGCTTGAACTTACAGAAATTCAAGCCTTTGTAATTTGTGATTGTTTGTGAATGATTGTGCTTCATCTTTATGAAATTTTTGCTCAAGTTTGAGAACATGTTTCTCCATGAAATTTGCTCACCCAAATTTAAAACAATTTATAAACATTAGACTTATAAAAGCGACAAACTATAAATAAAAAAATGATTAAGTAATTTATTTTCAATGTAATCTATCAAAGTAAACTAAAATTAAACTCTGAATTACCATTTATAACCGTTTATAAGCTCATTTATAGAGTGTTTCGCTCGAGACGCTGCATTGTTTTTATTGAATAGTACGAAAATAAAGAATTTTTTTATTTATACTCTGATTTTGAAATGTAATTATAGAACGATAGTTTGATATGCATTTTTCTCAAAAAGACCACAGTTGTCCACCATAAATAGAATTTTCAGAGAAAGCACATTTTCAAACATTTTTTGAGATTTTTGATTGAAATATTCCTCTTGGCAAATAATTTATTTAATCTGTTTATTTAATGTCTCCAATAGAGACATTTTATCATAATTAACATTAATTTTAATGAAAGTTCCAAACTAAAAGATCGGCGGGCTCAAATCCAGACTGTAGAAATTTAATGTTTAACATCTTTATGGGCTTTATATTTATTATTTTTCGCCCGAAAAATCATCGTGCGGATGGTCAGCAATTCCGCTAAAAACGGCGTTTGCTTTATCGTTTAATAAAATTTACATGTTTTGTTAAAATAGACTGAGATCTTCATTTTAATTATAAAAATAATTACCTCTATCAAAATCAGATTAGTAGAACCGATAAATAATGTGATCCGGATTTTCCGGCGTGCGGTTTTCTCTGCCGTTTGATACAAAATCGTTTTTTAGTTTTAATTTTGAAATGCTTTTGTATTTAGCCTCTTTTTTTGTTTTATACAAAGCTTCTATTGGATTTGATAAGTTTTTTGAGGAATATCCGTTGTTAAACATGTTTCTCGGTAAATCTCGGATATACCCAAATTCCTGAAAATTTTCCCCCGATCTTATGTGCATTTGAATATTTAAAGTAGTATCTTGACTAGATTAGTAAGTCAAAAATTTATTTTTGAAATTTTAGAACTTTGGACTATATCTCGAGAACGGAAATTCTGACGTATAAATCCTTCAAAAATAAACTCTACGGAAAGAATTACCTTTCATAAGGCACATTTGAAAAATTCTGGGTTGTTCCGTTTGCTTCAGTTCGATCACTTTTTGTTTTGAAGTTGCTTCTTCAAGCGCAATAAAATTGAACATCTATGCATTTTAAAACACATCAATTGAAAACTTAACATTTTATTTTGAAATTTCTTTTTCTATTTTTAAAATAAAAGTAAAAATTCTTTTAACAGAAATAAAAATGTTTGACTTTAAAGAAAGAAGATATTTTCAACTAATCATGTTTTTGAACAACACATGGCAATATTTCTTTAACTCTGACTTTTTTACTATTGTTTAAATAAACACTTGAAAATACTCAAAGATAAGTTAAAGATGCCTTCATAAAAGAATGCATAGATGCTCAATTTTAATTGTACTTGAAGAAGCAACTTCAAACAAAAGTTAAGTTAAAATTTACAGCAAAAATGAGAAAGCCAAAGCTGGATTTGAACCAAAAAGCTTTTGTGTTGAAAGCGCTGCTAGATACCAGAATACTATCGAGCTTTCGCCTATATGTTCAGAATAAATTTAATATTTAAATTTAATATCTAATCTTTGACGTGAAATATCTCGCGACCGCTTGCGAGACAACTGCCGAAAATCACACCACTGTGCATCGTTTTTGCTCAAAAAAGTTGTCTGCAAAATTTCATCAAAATCGGCCATGTACAATTGAAAAATGTCGCTTGTAAGTCTTGAATTCGAAAAAATTCAAAATTCAATAATTTTGAACTTGAAGTGTTGAATATATTCAGGCTAAATTAACTTATTTTATCAAATCCTCAATCTAACCTCCGCTGTAACTTTAATTAAATTCTTAAGAGTTTGTTGCTAACTTTTTGTTGCGTTCATTTTGAACTTTAATTTTAATTCAAAAATGGACATCTGTTAGGAAACTCATGTCGAACTCTGTTTGGCGAAATTTATTAGAAACAACATGTATTCAAAGACGATTGAAAAGCGAAATAAAGCTAAAATATTCATTATCCGAATATTTTTATTAAAACTACTGCAATCACAGTTTCTTTTAGGTTTGAAATCGAACAAAAACTTATTAACTAGTCGTTGACCATTATTCACTTAACATTTTCACATGCGATAAAGTTTCCTTTCACAAATAAATTCAGTTTTATCAAACTTTTCACTTTTAATGTAACGTTGTCAATGAAATGGTCTAAATCTGTGCACTCGAAAACAGCAATAAATGCTCTGACTCGTAGTGGCGTTTGTCATGTAAAGCCGTAAATACTGCAAGTCGAAATAATGTTACAAATACTTTCCTACGTGTTCGCATACATCAAAAATGGCTCATTTTTTGCCTGGCAGTGTACGTCGACTTTCGTGCTTTTCTCACCTGTACGCCGAAATCGAATGTGGCTCGTTTTTTTTTCACGGTGAGTGTATATGTAATTCATTTTTATCTTGTTAAATCATTTGTTTTCTCGCGTTCAATTGCTGCGCTGCTCTGAAAAACGTTTCTCAAGTGCAAACTTTTAATTCTTGCTGGAATCGCGCTTGTTCTCCATTCTTTTGTGGATTTCAAATGATCCTAGTGGCTATATGAATGCAATTTTTTTAAAAATTAAAGATGCACAAATTGTTTGCATCATTTAAAAGAGCAAACACTTGAGCTCATTACGTTCATTTCATGTTATAGCATCGATCGGCATGTTATAGCATCAGCATTTATTGCCTTTTTAATTAAAAAGCGCAAATATTTTCAGTAAAGAAACATTATTTTAGTAAGACTCTAACCAGCAAAGTAAATGAACGGTGAAACAAAGATTCATTAAAAAAGACGCGTGAAGAGAGCGAAAATCACTTTGGAATTTGTTGCTTTGACATCGTTGATTTTCCCAAATCTCATTTGTCTGAAAAGCTTTAAGAAAGCCGAGAAAAGTGAAACTTGCTTAAGACACATTGAGAATCGAACAAGCGTGTATCAAACTCTAATTACACAAGTTGCGAAAAGGCAAAAAAAATGATTACTTAAAACAAGATAACGTCGCAATCACAGAGAACGCTTTCGACAAATGATGTTGGAAATATGTCGATCAGAACTAGTAAAACATTTCAGCTGCTTACAGCTTTGTATCTAATGCCTGATTTCTATGAGCTCTATTTTATGTTTCGTTTTCTTTTTTTAAGTTTATGATTTAAATTTTTAGAGTAAATTTAAAGAGTGATAGTATTTATGAAGTCTTATATTTATGTGCGCCATTTAATGAGCTCAATAGTAGTGAGAAGCCAAAATGATAAGACAATATTTCCGCGAGTAGCGATCAAAACAAGAAATGAAACACCATTTCACTATGAAAAGTTTTTGTGAAAAATGATCTGCGATTCACATTGAATATAAATTCTACGCTGTTTCTTGTAGCCTTCATACTAATCGTATTGCTCTATCTCTTGTGTATCAGCTTCTGCTTTTCTTGTAAATTATTATGAGCGCTGGTATCAATTTTCTATCTTTTCTTGTTTGTTTGCCGCACAACAGTTTTATATTCGCGTTTTCAAACAGCGTGTCAGCATTGTCCTGAATAATTTCCATGGCTAGATTCGCTTTTATTTATAAATGGATGATGTAATTCTGCATGGTAGTTACAATGAAGCGTTCACTGAGATCACGTTGCTATGTGTTATTTTTGTATTTCTGTTTTAATTTTAAAATTTTATCGATTCGAGTAAGCAGATTGGCGTGCAAAATTGTTGCTATCACTACTAATTATTAATTTGCGCTTCAATGTTTTGGCATCAAATAATTTAAATCGTTAATTTCTCAATTATAAATCAAAAGCGTGTTTAATTAATTAAAATTTTTTGACTTCAATTAAATTGATTTCTTTTATAATTGCTGAATTAACTAGTTAATTGTACATTTTATAAAGTGAAGCTCTCATGAGAATGGGTAATTGCAGTAATTTTCTTAAATCAAAGCTAAAGTCCGTAAAATTGTTAAATAACTTTAAAGAAAATTGAATGTAAGAATTTTTCTTAAGAGTTAAAATTTTATGAGAATTCTACCTTAATTTTCAAAATGTAAACGCTTATCCGCGATTTTAATTAAGTTTGAAAATTGAATCAAAAACAAAAATGATCCGCTTTTTAAATCATTTAGAAACGAGAAAATGTTTTAATTAAAATAAAGTTTTCTTGAATTTATATTGAAAGCAAACATCGTTTTATTTGTATAAAAGTTTGCCTGCTAACGATATTCGAACTTAGAACGAATGATGAAATATTGATTCGACAAAGAAAACAAATTTAATCTCTCTTTTCTCTCGACATTTATTAGCATCAATTTTTTTCGCATTCCAAATTCAAATTTCTCGCGAATACTTTTTCTCAAAGAGAGATGCGAACGAGAAAATTTTCTCTTTTACAAAGCAAAATTTGGTAGAATACAAAGAACAAAAATCAATATTCTGCATATTCTTTGGTTTTAAAACGTTACAAAGCACAATTTGCTTTAGAATTGATTTATAGCGGAGTTTTTTTGAATAAGGAAAACACATGAATTTAAAGTTATAGTTAACGATGTATTCAAGAAAACGATTTAATGTATTTTCGGAGAAACATGCTTCAATAATCGGCGCAAGCATTAGATAACAATGAATTTTGCACCTTATTGCTTTTCGCTCTAATCTTTCTATTTTTATGAGTTCGGTGGCAACGAGAGGAAAACAGTTTCCGAGCAACAAATAAAGTTTCGCATTCAAACTCAACAACAAAACCAAAATACTAATAGTGCGCTTCTATTATGTTTTGACCTCAATCGAAGTTTTTTCGCATAAATCTTGATTGTAAAAGCACTCACAATGTGATCTTTATATTTCTATAAAAGCAGCCCGCGACGTGCAAAGCTGTTTTTTATTTACCTCTTGCTAATGTTGTAACTTTGTTTTTTCTCGCGATACTATCGATTTACATTTTTAAATCTTTATTTTATACGAATCATCCATTTGCTTAAAAAGAGTTCGTATTGAGAAACGATTCTTATTTGAGATACATTTGTGTTGTACAGTACATATTTTAGAAAAATCTGAGCTTCGCTCTACATTTCTCGGTGTTTTTAAAGCACTTATTCAATGATAATACACAAAGCTCACCTGTACACTCGTGACCAAAATTTTTCGTTTTAGCATTGATATTGCTTTCCACTAAGGCTCGTTTTAAGTAATCGTGACACATCGTGAAATCATGAATGCAGAAGCACTAATCACTCCCACTGACTTTAAGTGCGTTCGTTGCTTTTGCTCGGCAAAGCTCTATTAGGCAGCGAATCCTCTTTTTGAAAGTTTTCAATCGATGTGAAAATTATTGTGAGACGTAGGTTTCACCGTTTATTTTTCACTTTTATTATAGGCCAAATCTAAATGTAGCCAAACTTTTGTAAACAACTCAAAACTGCTACATTGCAGTTCTTATGATCGATGATGGCCATACGGAGACAGTCACGCAGATTCCCAGCTGTATTTAAAACATGTTCGTACTATCAGAAACGGTAATGAAATTACATTTATTTTCACAAATAAAGAATGTTATGAAAGAAGCGAAACGTGATCGTTGCTTTTTACAGCGTTAGTGAATTAAAGTGCGCTGAAGTTTAGCTTCTTCAGATTAGAGAGCGTAAGCAACAAATTTACTTTATTTTCAAATTGCATTAACTTTCTATGTCGCAGAGGGAGAACGAGAGTAAGAGAGTGTGAGATGTTTTCTTCAAAAATAATTCATCTTCACTTTCACCAGCTATGTCGTGAAAAGAAATTGAAGAGAAATGATGAAAAAGTTGGTTTCTAAATATGTACAACACGCCGTTTCTTGTTGTGCAGTATTATGCATCGAGGCGATGAAAGCTGAACAAGTCAATATCGCATCTGATTAATATCGTTCGAGATGGTTGTGAGGTCTGTTTCGTTGCTGCTCAAACCGCTGACATCTCTTCCAATTTGATGTCTGTGCGAACGAACAGCATTCGCACCGTTTTTGTTTTCATATTTGATTGAACGAATGTATTCGTGAGTGAAGCCAGCCAGCATTCCGCCCATCAACGGTCCAATCCAATATAACTGCAATTGATTTTCACTGTTAAATAATTTGATCGATTTCATGCAGCGTTCGAAACAATATTTTGCTTAAATTTACATCGTGAATAGTTGCTTTGTAAAGGATTATAGCAAATTTTGCGTCGGAAGCTTGATTTGCAAACGAGAAATTTTTCTCTATTTTATTCTTTGTGAATTGTTTCATTAGTTCACACATAAGACGCAATCGATTGCACTGCATTAAACTTTTCGCAAACGAGCGATTCTCTATATTAATACGTCGAAAGTAAAAGTGTGATATTCGCGGAAATTAATTGCGGCAAATGAGTGAACAAAACTTCGCTCATTAATATGTTTGAGATTTGAAAACATTTCTTTGTGATTTTAATTAATGCAATCGAAATAACAACTTTGCGGCAAAATATTTTTCGTTTTTGAAAAGCATTGAAAAACATTCATTTTCGGAAACGCTTGATTTCTTTATTCAATCGCATCTCATTTCGAATGTGAAACGAAAAAAAGCAGCAAATTGATGGGAAACATATTACGAGAACAATGTTTTATGATTCTTTTTTGAAACAAAGCGGAATAGGAGAATAAAATGATGGGCTTCTGTCGAAACAATGCATCTCCATTAGCTTATTAAACATTGCATTGTATGCGGCGAGTTTTCCTCTATCTAGAATACTGTACACGCATCATCAGTTTCAAGTAGAATCGGCGTTTTTTGTGCAATGCACAAAACAAAACGAAAAAAAATTAATTATGAAACTTAGAGGGCTTATTGATTGTGAACACTTATGAAACTCTCAGATTCAATACAGTCATAGAATAAGTTAAAATCACAAGAATTTAGTGTTTCATTAGGTGAAATACTAAGATAAAAAATTAACTAGAAAAAGAAAACGTGGAGCGCTCAAAAAAGATAGCGAAGCCAAATTGCAAACTTCATAAAAGAGCAATTCTTTCAGTAGCGATCATTTTTTAAAGCTAATCTTTGGAAAAAAGTTTATTTATTTTCAATTTTATCTTTTTTTTGGTTTTCAATGGCTTTATGATTAAATTACTGTTCGAATTTTTACTTATGAGTGATTTAGCCCACTTTTAATGTGACGACAGCGAGTAAGTGACAGCGTTTTACTTGTGAAACACATGCGATCGAAATTACGACTGCAAATGCAATTATTTGATGTCGAGTGCAGAAGAAATCTTAAGTTTCGAAGACTTGGAAAGCTGGTTTTAGCACGTAAAAGAAAATAATGTCTATACATAATGTATATAGAGACAAAGAGTATGTGTGTGCTGACTGCAAACTCTTCAGCGACCTTTTCACACAACGCTTTTGTGTCCAATTCTGTCTCCACTCGTTGTGAGTGTAAATTAATGGGAAGTCAACGAAAAACACATCGCTAATTAGTGTTCTGTTCTATCGATCGACAGTTGTAAACAGCTAAAGTCAGTTCTTTGTCCAATTAGTGTTGACTTTGTTACGAAATGTTATTAAAATTATTTTCGCATAAAGCACTCTAAAAAACGCGCTTCGTTTCTTGACAAAATGTCAATCAACTTAAATGTCATAATCTTTTGTCATTTAATCACATTTTGCATCTTCGCAATTATTCTCATTAAAGGTAAAGTTAACTGTAAATTGCCATTTAAATTAAAATTTGCTTCTTCTCCCATGTAGTTTTTCACTTTCTTCAAACTTTTCACTCTAAATCGCATATGCAAGTGATTCTTGCTTTGTTCGCAGTAAAGGGTCTCGTAGTAATCGACTTCATTTACACAAGCTTTTTGCCTTATCATTTTCTTTTTGTTGTTTATTTCTCTGTGAAAGGGATAAAAGGAAAAAAATCGCTAAATTCGGCAAAAGGCGTTGTTTTGATGCGCGAACACTAATGACAATAAATAGATTACAAAACAATTTGGCAAAACTTTTCTGTGTGAGGTATGCATTTTGCTTTGCAAGTTTGTTTTTTTTATTGTGCTGAGCAAAAATTTTTATGCATTCGAAAACTTTTGAAACACTTCACGAATAAACTCGAAAAAAGTGAATGATTAAAGCAAAATAGCAATAAAGTTATTAATTAAGGAGTTAATTTTGAAAGTTTAGTTTTAAAAAGAGAAAAAAATTTTTTAGTCAGATATATAAAAAAATGCAAAAATATTATCATTTAATTTTATAAAAAATTTTAAGATAAAGATTTTTATAGAAAGAATGGGATTGAAATTCAGCTTTTCATGAGGTGTTTTCGATTTTGAATTTTTTTTTTTCTTATATAAGATTTTCTTTATAGCTTTTACACAATGTACGGTTAAGCTGCTTTTTGCATTACGCCAATCAAAGGTGACATTTTTTGATAATCTTAAAAAACATTTTCGCCGTTTTGATTTTCAGATATTTTTACTACTTTGCTTGCCGGTTTACTGTTTTTAAAATAAAGATTATACTCGAAAATAATGTATTTACTCAATTTAAAAATTTCTAATAATCAGGTTTTTTTATTATAACTTATGCGCCGACAGCAATAACTTAGCCGCCGAACTTTGTTTTTTAAAATCAATTTTAATCTTTTCTTATTTTTCTCCTACGACTTTTGTCATCGCTTTTATTATTAAATCAAATCTTTTGAGAACCGTTTTATCTTTTTATGCAGATATAAACATAAGTTTTAATACAGGTTGATTGTTGTAG
>NCKU01004850.1:0-11329 GCA_003675995.1 Dinothrombium tinctorium
CTAGTCAGATGAACTTGAGATTAAGAAAAAGTCATTAAATTCTGATAAGAGATTTAAATGAAAGTTTGTTTTTGATAGGAAAGAAGATTTAGCTTGATTTCGAAGCTTTAATTACGATAAAGAACGAGTGAAAATTACAGAGAAATTTATTCTTTGTTTTAGAGAACACAAAATAAACAACTAAAAGGGTTTATCTAACAAAAATACATATGCAAGATAAACCCTTTATAATAAGTTATTCAATTGACAAAAAAATATTCAATTAATTAAGGAAGAAATAATAGTAAGAAGAAGGAAAAAATAATTTACGCATTTATATTTCTAGTAAAGATGTTTTTAGTAAGTTGTTAATCGAGAAGTAATCGAAATTCAATTTGAAAATATATGGTTACTAATTTTATTTACTCGATTATATTTTAAGTGCTTCTAAACAAAAAACTAATTAATCGATTTTTATTTCTTGTTAAGTAAATAAACAGGTCTCATCCCAACGCCTAAATTGAGCTGAGGGTTTAGTTTAAAGTGATAGTCATTAGTTGAAAATTTTGCAAAAAAAAAGTTTTTTTAACAAGTGAGAGATTATTTACGCCTACTGTCAAAAAAACGAGCCACCTTTAATGTCCGCTGACAAGTGAGAAAAGCACTTCACAAGTAACAGTGAACAACGAACAATGGTCAACCAATGTTCAACCACTATTCACCAAGTTTTTGTTATATTTCAATTTAAAAAAGCTGTAATTACAGTCTTCTTTAAAAAAAAATTATGCTCATGAAAATTCCATTTTTTATCTCTGGTGAAATATGTGCAATTTTTTAAAGGTTGAAAAGTTGAAATTACTAAGATCTTTGTCGCAAAAATTTATTAATTTTAATGAAACTCTTTTAATTATTTCAGTGTTTAATTAATAAGGAAAAGAATGTCGTATTTTTCTGTCTTTTTATAAAAGCAAAATAGAAAAGATTTTGAAGGAAATAATGAAGAAATCAAAATCATCTTATGTCCTCAGCTTATATGTTTATAAAATGTGAAGCTCTGCTTATCTATCGTTACCTCGAATTTTGGTGCCATAGCAACTTTTATTTTCTATGGAACGGTTGCCAGGGACAGAAAGTGCTTTTTTCATTTTTTGACAAAATGTATCCACTCGAGTTATATGCCATGGCGTATAATTTGAGGATATACTGTAAAATAAGAAATATGTGTATAAAAAAATCGTTTAGGGTTCTTGTTAAAATGTTCTATGCGGCTCAATATTTTCTATTTTCTCGATGATTTTTTTTCAAAATATCTTTTAACAAAGATTTTTTGTTCATCAGTAAAAACTCATATTTAAACTTGTTTGAGTCGAAGAAATCAGACGCAAAATGAATTTTGTATAATTAAACAGCGATTACACTCAAAAGAGGGAAACAGTGAATAGAAACATTGAAAGTAGCAAAAAACTTTGAAAGTTTGTCATTCGATTCTAACTGAAATCGAAGCTTTCAACCACAGTGATCAATGCAATTTATTCGTATGATTCATTAAAAATATTGTTCTGCTTTATTTTACTTCATGAAAAGTTTATTCAAGACTCTCGTTTTCAGAAGTTCGCATTAGCTAAATTCATTGCGATAATGAAGTAAGTTTGAGAACAGCTTTTACACGCGGAAATATCTTTACACTGATATTATTAAATTGTTATCATCTGTTCACAAGCTCGAGAGCTTAAAGCTCTTTTCTCAACAGCCATTCAAAGAGAAAATGCGTTTTACGTTGATTATTGTGAAAAGTGCACTTCGCAAAAGCTTACGAAATGCATGAAAATAGCATAAAAATAAAACTCCTCGAAACACACGCATTTAAAGCGAACATTTTCAATTAATGGCCATCGAACAAAACAAATTCAAGTTTTCGTCTTTTTTTTATCGATTTAACTCTTTCGTTATTTAATTTCGCTTTTGTGTATCTCTTCTCTCGCACTTTTAAATAATATTTCGCTAAGATTCGGATGAAAAGTGCCATTAGTTGCAGTAAAGTTCACGCTCGGCGAACAAAACTAATGAAGTTAATTAAGATGGATCTGAGATCTGAGATCTGATTGTGAGCACATTTGACGGAAAAGCAAAATTGTAATATTCTATATGCATTCATAAATAAATGTGAAACGAAAAAAAAACAAAACATGAATTTGAGAATAATTGTAGGTGCGTTTGAAATTGAACACAGCAAGTCGTCGATGAGTTTAATGACATTATGACATTCACCTTTGTCCTAAGCGCTTTCATTAACTTAACTTTTTTTGCTTTTCTGCGAACAAAACACTTTGTATTTCAGTTTAAAGACGCAAAATAATTTTTTGTTTATTTTGAAACACTCAATGCTAGGAGCTAAATTCCACTGACATTGTGTTCAGCATTGCGAATGAATTACTTCATTACTCATTTCATATTTTCGATTGAACGCAGAAGAAAAAATATTTTTGTTTACTTTAACTCAAAACAAAAACCGCAAAAAAAATGTTTTCATAGTTGAAGTTGTAAAAATATGCCGAAAAAGTGAAGTGATTAAAAAACGCTCAAGTAGATGAGTGCCCTTCACTCTTCGTGTAACAATATTTAGTTTTGAAGAGGCGAAAAGGAAGTTTTGCGCCAGATTTAATTTCTATTTTCGTTGCTCGCGCTCCATTCACATCGTTTTATTTTTTTTCTGGGTTACTCCATGCTTGAGAATAAGCAAGTGATTCAATTTAAATTCATATGTTTGAGAAAAGACAAGTTTTATGCAAATGGAATCGAGCATCAATTATTCTCACCGTGGGAGTCGAATAATTAAAACAGTGGGCAAACGTGATTTTATCGCGCCCAGTAGGATCTATAAAGCAATTCTGAAGTTGTAAGCTTTAAAAAGACGATCTCTTGTTGTTGCTGCAAAATGAAGGCATAAAACTGACTGTTGGGGTCTAGATTTGTGAAGTAAGCAAACTTCTTAAAGCCCGTGGTAATCGATACTTTCTGCGCTAAAAAGAAAGGAAGAGAGCGAGAAAAAAAACTCAAACAGCTCCACGCTTCTTAACTTTTCAATAAGTTTTTGTTTGCGAACACCTTTTACTTTTTCGACGAAACATTGAAACGCGAGCGATCATTTTGTATTGAATGTCTCTCAAAAAAACTTTAAGCGATTGCAAAATTTGAATTACTGCAACATAATCCTTCGTTTCGTTTGTTTAGAGAATCGCTGCCGTTTTCGTGATCGTTTAACCACTTTTTTATGAGAACACAAACACAATAGCAAATGCAACGCGAGTGAATTGCAGCAAAAAATAATCGCGAAATCTTTTACGTTTCAAGAAGAAGCGCATTGCTCAAGAACGCGGCGCTTTAAAGTGAATATATTATGTGAATTCGTAAAGAGAACGGAATTGAATTTTTTCTTTCGCTTTCGAATAGAATTTGTAAACTAGACGTCAAAACGAAGGGCGAAACATCAAATACTAAGCAATGAAATTTGTTTAAATATACGCCAAATGCGCCTCAAAAATAAATGCGAATTCAATTAGTTTTAAACAGAGTCGCGATTTCCGATTTGTAAAAAGTGAAAAACTGCAAAAACGTTTGCCGCGCACAGAAAGAACGCTGTGTAAATACAAAGTAAAAACTTTTTTTAGAACTTTCACAGCCGGCCAGTTCCTTTCTCGTCTCGTTTTCAGCGTTTATTTGTGAGAAAGTCAAATAATAAGGTTGTTGCAAAGCTGCACTATGATTAGAGCGCACAAATGCACTTAAGCGATGAGAGAAAAAAACGCCAAACTCAGCAATTGGTGATTAAAGAGTTATTTGTGAAACAGCTAATTAATCAAACCTCAATTAGAAAAATATTCAAGGTTTTTGAATTGCTGAAAATGTAAATTATGATATGTGGAAAATTGAAATTAGCGAACATAAACCCAAGGTTTTGTCGCATACGAAAGAGATTTTAGTCTCGCTTCAATCTGCCCGTCGAAAGCGATTTGTGAGCTTGTTTTTTTGAACAAAAATTTGTTGCTGCAAAATTCTTTTGTCTTTTCGAAAACGCCTTAGAAAAGAAGAGAGCTTTCGAAGCGACGATTGAAATTTCATATTTTACACTTTCCTGCTTATGCTCGCATTTGTTCTGCCGAAATGAAATATTACTCTGCACTATGAACATTTACTCAAATGTTTCATAAAAAACTTTTTTCATAGTCCGTAAAATAATGAACTGATTTCGCGAGATTTGCACCCGTCATCAGGCGTGAAACATTGGTAACAATACTTTTGTTCCGTGAAAAAAGAAGAGATAATAACTTCTGAAGTTAACGGTTGACTTAATTCATTTACGAAAGAAAGAAGAAATCGCATTTTCTTCGTTTCTTTTTCGCACAAAAAACGTGAAAATGCATTTCAAGAGTAAGAAAAGTTTCGTGAATCGACGGTTATGCTTTCAACGCAAACGACCAACGCGCTCGGTTCGGGGCCGAACGGGGGTCTGTTCGCGAAGGGTCGCCACTTTTTTAATAATACACTTTGCTCAAACACATACCCTAAGGAGAGAATCTGGGCGCGGCATTGTCTTCATAATGTAACGCGGGCCATTGTTATGTCAGAAATTCGTATCGAAGACGAGAGAAGAGGCAAAAAGTTTCAAACTCAAACCTGTTGCATATCGCTCATTACGTTTGCTCGCTAATTATATTCATGGTGCCTGTTTAGCGTAAGCCTTATGCATCGCTCTTCGCGTACACTTTAACAATCAGGTAAGCTGCGAAAAGCTACTCACTTTCTCTGCGTTTTCATTAACTTTTTCAAACTTGTTGCTATTCATTCTCGCATTCACTGAATTGTGTTTCAAATCGCTTTCAGTGGTGGCAATTTTTTCAACGTTCGTTCGCTTTATTTTGAAAACAGTCGCTGCTAAAAAAGCAATCCTTGAATGCGAACGAAACTGAAAGTCAGTTGAAACAAGTGCTGAGTGTATGTCGCATTCGCGTTCTATTTATTAGTACTGAAGTCACAATAAATTTCGCAAACACTACACTTCCCTTTCATTCATTAAACTATATTTGATTGACTGACTGCTGGTGTGTGTTCATTGCACACTCATCATTTCTGCTCTCATCTGTTTTCACAAGCATCTCGGTTAGTAACGAAACGCGAACGACTCCTCATTCGAAACGAGAACGAAACGATTTTTGCTAAAAAGTTTGGCGAAAGCGACCGAAAACTTTGCCAGCGTTATTTGCTAAATAGGAACTGTGTTATGCTGCATTCGTATCTTTGACTGAACTGTTTCTGTTTTTGTTGTGTGAAAGAAGTTCACAGGCTCTCATCAGCGAGGTTTGTGCCATTCCTCTTGTCTAGTTTCACTGCTTTAATTGCAGCGCGTTCTCATCGATCTCAGCATATGCTGGTAGGTACACACTGAGCGACTGAATGTAAATTGATGTGTAGTTTTGAGAATTGATTTCGAGTACAAATCGAAACGCAAACTAACATTTCTCCGATTGCATGTGTTCGGTCTGCTTTCTGACACAAAGAATGCATGTATAATCATAGTTTGCACCTGCTTTTAGTTCGTGTCTAAACACAATAACAGTGTTAAAGCAGTTTATGCATTCGTGACTCCCTTTTCTCGAAAGGTGAGCCTCGAAGTATTGCTCCTCGCAACCAAATTGTTTCATCCGATTTGTGGCCACAGTTGAGCGCCGCTAAAATGATGCCCGCCGACTCTGCTGGTAACGTGAAACCGTCGAACACCGTGATGAAGTACCTCCATCGGAAGCGAAGAAGCGTACGAATCGTTCAGTTCTTCTTTTTCTCAGGTATTTGTTTACAAAAAGTTTGCGCAACTTTTGCTCTCCGTTCCTTTCAATTTTAACTTTCTCATTATTCACAATGACTCGCACGTTTCAAGTCTACTTTCTTCTCGATATTTGCTACTATTTATAATCCGAGACTCATTGCAATGCTCACGTTTTCTAGCCATCAGTTGCCTCATTCCATTTCTCAGCACACACATACAGGATATCGGCATAACCACAATGGAATCAGCTTGGATCAATACCATCGCAGCGCTCGTCAGCATTTTAGGACCACTAATCGCGGGTCCAGTCGCATACAAATGCAACAAATTTCGCACGTTAATCATACTTTGCCTGGTGGTCGCCTGTGTATTTTACACGTCGCTCTTATTTGTTCCGAGAGTGATTCGCACGCCGCGATATCCACAAATTTACTTCGATTGCACTAACAACCAATTGAAAATAGAACAATGTCCAGATTGGGGAGGCCAGTGTCACATTCATCCCCAAAGACCATCAGTCGGCAATTTTACCAACTTCACTCTGGCAAAGTGCAAACATGTTTGTAGTGAAAACTTGACGATTGACTCCCCGCAGTATCCGATCCATGTTTGCTTTATTAGCAGCTCCGAGGGTAACCTCTGTTTATCGGAAGATCCCCGAAGCATCAAAAGAGATGAGCACTCGCCAGCCGCACCTTCACTCACTCCTGTTACGGAAATTAATCCAAATGAAGATTCATCGCTGCATACATTTGAAGCTAAAGTAGATCATTTAGTACAATTTGATTCTCGCTTCGATCGTTGGCCATTAGTTGAAAGCTCTAACGACTTAATAGAGCCGAAAATGTGTACATTTAGACCTACAGCACCGCTGCTTGTTAACCATCGACCGTATGATTCGATCAATTGTCGACCAGCGGCAGAGAATTGCATGATACATTGCAATGTAAACATTCTCCATAGACCGCATTCGCCACCAAATGCGGCACCGAGGCCACCTGTTCCTTGTTACGACTTGACTGGCAATCCGAAGGCAACTTTTTATTCTTACTTAATCTTCAGATGCTGTGCAGACTTTGCTTTATTTACAGCATTCGCACTTATCGATGCTTTGGCGATAACATTCACCAATAACTTTGACTCTCTTTACGGCGGCCTGTCAAAAGTGTTAACAATTGCCATTCCACTCGCCTTTTGGTCTCCGATTTGCGGTTTGCTCGTTGACTATTATTCAAGTTTGGCAAAACAATCTGATTACGCGCCTCCTTTTATTCTCTTTGATGGAATGGCTCTTATTTCGTGCGCTTTAGTGATTGCTTTACCGATAACTCCATTCACATCGCCTATTTTATCAATTCAGTCGCAAACTAGTCTCCGGTCACTAACTTCCTTTCGACGGTACAGTTACAACAAAGAAACGATTCCTCTGAAATCAAAATGCATTTTGATATTACTATTCCCCGTGATTTTGGTGCTGGGAACCCAATGGGGTCTTCTCGAAACTTTCTTACTGCCTTTCTTTCTGCAAATGAATCCTTCAAAATTGTGGATTGGTTTGACATTCACAATAACATTTCTCGCATTCGCACCATTCGCGCTCGTCGTTAAATCATTGACTTCCGCAGTTGGCAGAGCTCATCTCATAGTGTTAGGATTTGTTTTCTACGCTCTGAGATTGAGTGGAACTTCGTTCCTGTCGAAACCAAAGTGGACATTATTTCCATTTGAAGCGATGGAAGCATTTACATTACCAATTGCGTGGATCGGAATCACTTCATATTGCCATCATCTCATTCAACGAAATTCGAGGAGCTATGAGATTCTCAAGAACGGTGTATCTTCTTCAACGTCCACACATCTTGTATTACAATACTTTCTCATCATCGTGCACTTTGGTTTCGGACGAGCGCTAGGAAGCTTCTTTTGGGGACTCTGGGATTGGCGATGGCTCGAGGATAACGATTTGTGGGTCTGGTTGACTGAAAAGGAGACTGATGGCTACAGTTACAGTTTTCGTGTATTGCTGAGATTTTTGGCTATTATTTCTGCGGTTTTCGCTATCATCTTTTTTCTATTTTACCACATTTGCTGCAAATTCCGACCAGGAAAGCCTTCAAAACCAAGTACCAATCAAAGTAGTAATGAACAACCAGTCGTTCTAAACGGCGTTCACTACTCAAGACTTGTCGAGAAACAAGAGAATAGCGCTGAGATTCCTGAAAAGCAAACCAATGGCGATACAAATATTAAGATGATAGATGAATAAGACTGCATTTTAATGGGTGGTCACAAATCTTTATTTGTAAAAATTTTTAAATTTTTAAGAAAATATAATGTCATTTTAAAGGAAAATATTTAAAAGTGAGTAAAATAAATAACTCTAATTCAACTAATTCAACGAGATTTTACTCGCCACTTTTATCAAATCTGCTGACTTTGACTTGCAGTCGGTGTAAAATTGAGCACACTTCTTACAATCCCTCGGTGGTCGTCGAAGGTTTCTACCTCTCATAGCAGACTCTTTGTAAATAGCGACGTCCTGACGATTTGTGTTCGCCGTAACTTGCAAACGCAAAACTGTATGATATACTGTTTTACCAGACTTGCCGTAGCCATCTGGATTACAGTTCAACTCGCATATCACTCGAAGAACGCAACTCCTTAAATTAAGCGATTCAACCACTTTTATCAAGTCTTCCACATCGAGCTTTGTATCATCTTCATCCGCTGAACGTCTGCTGCGATTTACGACCAAAGTTTCGTTTGTTGTCGAAGCAAGAATTTCGTAATCCGAACCTTGTGGTGAATATGAATAGCTATAAGACGTGGGACATGAGCTTCCATCCTCAGTTTTCGACACAAACTCAACCACTGGAATCTCGATAGCTGGAACGACGTCTACGGTGGAAACTGGTACATGTAACTGGCATTTTTGACAGGGTGAATTCTGGCATTTTTGACAAGGACGAGCCTTTGAAGCCAATATTTGTTTACTCTTTGCCTGCAAGAGATCGCCTTTTCCTTTCAAAAGCGTTCCAAACGCTCCAATTTTATCCGCAAAGGTGTTGAGATTGTTTCCAGTTTTTACGAGTACTTTACCGAATATTTTATTTTTGATGGCAGTTACGATTCCAATGGGCTTAAATAATACATTTCCAATGGTGACAAGTTTGCATTTTAATTTTTGAATCGCTGCTTGAATGTCGGCTTTTATCTTTTCAATTTTTGCATGAGCAATGCTTAAACCATCCTCCAAGTGGTTCTTCGTTTCAATTGCAACATACTTAAGTCCATCTTTAAAAGCGAATGGAATCGCGACGAGATAACCAGTGGTTGCAGAGGCTGTTCCAGCGGCTAACACAGATGAAGCGATAATTGGTTTTGCAATAGCTTCACCCAACAACGCACCTTTTGCTGCGAATACTGCAGGAAGAGCTGATGCAATAGCAGCGGTTTTACTTGCTCCAAGTACCACAGGGGCCACAAGTTTCGCTGTGATCGTCTTGGGATCGAGATTTTTAAACAAATTTCCATTTGAGCAACCACCACAAATAACGTCGTTTGCTACATTGTAGTTCGTCGAAGAGGTTGGCGATGCGTTTGTGTCCAGTACAGGAAGAACGGGATCCACATGTATTGATTCCAAACAGCTTAAACTAAAAAGCATTAAAATCGAAGTCACGAGTTTAAAACTCATTGTCGTCAAGTTTGCAAAAAAAAGTTAAAAGAGCGAACACAAGTGAAAGCGAGGGAAGTGTGTGTTCTCGATGTATTGAAACCGCAGCTTTTATACTAAATTTTATCAAAATTTTTGGTTTCAATTTCTATCGAAATAATCGAAAATGACTATTCGACTCGTTTTTAATCATGAAATTGTAACCTTTTACCATTTCACACATGAAAACGAGTAGCGATGTTGATGAACGATTTTTAAAATGCGTCGAAATTCACTCAAAAAGCTTTCGTTTCATATTTGATAAGACTTTTGCTTGATTATAATTGAGCTTTCATTTCGACAAACCATTTTTGTTGTCTGAAAATTTTATTTTCACACCTTTTTTAACATGAAATTAAATAAAAAATTAAAAAATAGTTGAAATGATGAATTTTGAGATGCTGTGTTACAGTGAAACCTCTCTATAAAGTCCAAAAACTGAGCGTTATAAAGATGTGGCCGTTGTAGAGAGATTATCTTTAATTGAGTTAACTTAGGAGGGTATTTTATTTTAGTGTCCTCTAGTAGAGGTGACCGCTCAAAAGATGTATTCGTTGGGATAGATTTTACTTTATTTAAATTTTGTAATTTTTTGTTACTTCGACTTAAATTGAAGCATCAAAGTTTCTATATTCGAAAATTAAAAACAATGGTAATCCTATGGATAGTGATTTTGAGCATTTTGTTTCTAAATATACAGTATAACAGTATACTTAAGAGAAAATTACGAGTTCTGTATATACCACTAACAACGAAACTCCGTTAATCGTTTAACTGTAAATTATTCCAAACTTTGTTAACAAAAAAGCACATGATGAAGGCACTTATATTACAAAAAATTATGGATAAAAAATTATTATTGTTAAAAAATAAGTAAAAATTGGCCACTTGCTTATTTTCAAGTGAAACTTGTTAATATTTAAATGAAACTCTCGTTTTTTTAATGTTTTTGTTATTGTAAGGGCGGCATTTTTCGGTAATAAAATAATTCAAATTCGGGATTAGTAAACAAAAAAGTGGCATTTTCGGGAATTTTTCGGCAACATAAAAATCTTTAATTTTGATGTCATTCATTTAAAAAAATTCAATTTTTCGATGAAATATTCATTCAAACTTTATTGAAAGAAGCTTAAACATTCCTTTTAACTAGAAAATTCTTCACAATACTATGTTGTCAAAAGAATAAAGATTTGTTCTATATGCAACGATGTGTATGGTTTTCGCGAACAATTTTCTAATATTAAACATTCTCCTGTTGCTAGCAAAGCTCTGTATGTATGACTTTTAATCACAAATCTCATTTGTTTCGAGGCAACTTTTCGCTGCTTGCAAAGTATTGCAAAATTGGCAAAAGTAGTCGCTGTCATCTAACATTAAAGCCTGTTCGATAAAGAGCTGAACAACAAACACCAACCACACTCGTACTCAAAAAGAATTTCTCATAATAAGCTTTGAATTTAAAGCAAAAATTTATTTTCAATTTTAAATTTGTTTCGCTAATCTCTTATTACAGTGTTGATAAAAATTGCAGAAATAAAATGCTGCTGCCCAGGAAACAATTGAATGAATTTTTAGTAGATTTTCACCGTCAAAGGAATCCAATTAGTCAGATTCTTTTTCACACCTTTTACTTTGACGTAAAATATACAAACTATTAAAACAAAAATAATTTTTATTAAAAGCCAACTAGTTGGAGCCAACGAAGCCGAAACTAGTTGGCTTTTAATAAAAATTATTTTTTAAACCAAAAGTTTCAACTCACTTTTCAATGGCAATGTCGGACACGTTAATTTGTGACGACGTTTCGGCAACAT
>NCKU01004851.1:0-11326 GCA_003675995.1 Dinothrombium tinctorium
GATTTATTAATTCATATCTAATAAATGTTCTCAAACGACGATTTGAATACGAAAAACAAGTGAAATGGCCTGAAAACAAGTCTGATGAAATAAATCGAGAATTTGGTACATTCCTGAAGAACAAATATAAACGTATCAACAAGAATCCTGGCCTATTGAAACCTCTTTTTGGTTATTGCGATATTGATAAACTCGATTTACAGAATGTGTGTAGAATATTATTGGAAGTAGAATTTGATTATTCGAAATGTAAAAATAGTGAAGACTTGATTGAAAAAGCGAAAAGTGAAAATGAAATGATCGAATCGATCAAAACCATTCGTAACATTGTCGCTCACGAGAAAAATAAAACACTAGAATTCAACGAGGATGTTGAACTTGAACAAAGTCTTCGAAAAGAATTAAAGAATGTTATACACGTTATTATTAGATCATCTCAATTTGAAGATTACTATTTTGAAAACTATGTGGTCAAAACATTAGGGAACGATTTCAAAAGAAAAAATATTTTAATTTCTTGTGGAAAGAAGATTAACTTTATCAAGTCGCAAACTTTAAGTATTTTAGGCTTGATTCCAAAAATATTCAAGAAAGAGGATAAAGAATTTTCGAGAAAAGCTGTAAATGTTCATCATGAACTAACAAAATTTCTTGAGCATAATAATTATCCGATACAAGATATTATCGAAGTTCCTACAATTGCAATTTTCGGTGAAAACACTTTTATCGAAAATAGCGAACAAGCTGCAGTGCGAAGAGAGTTCAGCTTTATTTCAAGTGTAAATATAGGTATAAATTTGAATATTAATTCGAGTTCACGAATACATCCTTATTACTAATCGTCAATAATAACCAATAATTAAGTTGTAATTTTTCTCATTTTCAGGTCTCAAAATGTTGTCAGAAAACAAATGTGAAATGGCACTTTCGCTGTTTGAAAAAATTATCGATTCTAACCAGTTCAAATTGAAATCCAAGTTTACTTTCTGCATAAATGAACCTATTTTGTTCAATGCGGATCTTTTCTTAAACAACTTTTCTTATGTGCTTTTAAATTTTAAATTTTTACAAGATTTAATGTTGAGAGACCAAAATTCGCAGATACCAGAGAACGAAAAAGAATTTAAGTACATTCAAAAATGTAACAGAGCGGAGTTCTTTTACGCACTCGCCTTCCTTTACATCTCTTTGTATGCGAAGAGCGAAAATCCTGATGAAGAATGGGCAACGAATGTTTATAAAAAAAGAGCGATTTCGTCTCTGAAAGAAGCTGTAAAATTGACTCGATCGAAGAAATATATTTCAGCGCTGGGAATGATTTTGAGAACAACTGGCAAATTTAAAAAATTTAAAAAGACGAATGATAAAGTTTTTGAGTTCGTTGATCCCTGGCCGCACGTTGATAAAAATATAACAGAAAATATTTATGTAGAAGTTACTGATCAGCTAAGCAGAAATCTATTTAGATTGCATTGTAAAAATGTGGGCATAGCGATAAAACCAGTGCAACCACCATCGTTCGAAATCGATTTTGCTGGTAAGAAAATGCGCATCTTAAAAGATGCTAAATATATAATAAAAACTCTGCATGGCTTTGATATTCTGATTACCCATTCTTCACCGTTGAGGATTAATTTAGAGGCTTGTAAAAGTCACATTCAAGCAACTCTTTTGCTTCTTGATGAATTAGAAACGACCAAGAATAATCAATTAACACGCAGCAAAATCATCGAAATAAAAATGAATGTGTTAAGATACGCAGCATTGTTTTTGAAAATTAAACCAACTGCTTGTAATATTGAACACCTTTCCAAAATTTATTTGAAAACCGAAGAATCTGAGACGGCTTTTTATACGTTAACTAAACTATTGTAATCAATAGACGATGAAGTGGTGATGATAAGAATAAACGAAATGCCATCAAAATTCGCTTATTTTTGGCAATATTCAAATATTAAGCAAATTTCAAATATTTGAAACAAAGCACCCCAATGAAGATACTATATGTGGGAGAGAAAAGTTTCTTACAGCGAAAATCATACTTTACTGCATATTATGTATATCAATCTTCCTGCCTAATTTGAATATATTTCATTAAAATGTGTTTTTGCGACTGTGTTTTAATTAGATAATTTTTTCTTAGTGCCACGGTAATTCTTATTTAATAATTTTAAACCTACTTTTGAAAAAATAATTAAAATCTTTCTTTTTGTTTCTTTCGAAAATCTTGTGTCTGATTTAAATTAAAGCAAACAAAAAAAATGATCAGTGATAGAGTAGTCACACTTAACACGCTTTAATTCTGATTATCACAATGAAAAAGTTACTTTCGGTAAGAATAAATGTTAACTTTAAAGAGAGGATTTTAAATCTTGGAAATTATCTTGGAAAAAATTTCCTATTAGCGATAAGCATACTTTACTACACATCAAAAAACGCGCGTTTTTATTAATTTTGTCAATAAAATTAATAAAATATAATAGAAATAAATTAAATAAAAACATTAAAGTTAGATCACTGGTAAAAAATTTTAATCTTAAAGTTTAAAAGATTATTTTGACGACTTACCTTTTTAGATTTGATCGTTTGCTTTGTTCTTCATTTTTTAATCATTTTTTTATAGTCGCGAAAACCGACACTACGCGTAATTTTAACTATTTATTCACTTTTCACATCTAATTCAATAATTTAAATTTGTATAACAACTCAGCACTTTGGCGTTATCACATAAATGATTAAACTTGTAACGGTGCGGCTTTAGCATCAAAAGAATATAGACTTGAAAAATTCGCAACTGATTTATGGATTAAGATGAACTCTTCATTAATAACAAAACAAGAAAAAAGCGTTCTAATGCGACAAAATACACAATAAACATATTTACACGAAATGAGCAACGGAATGTTATTATGGCTTCAGTAGACGATTCGGCGAAGTGGGACTCTCGTTGCGAAAGAAGCGAATAATAGATGCGAACAAACAAATGTTGGACAAATAGTGAAATACACACTTTACACGCGGCATTCACGCATAAGTTTTTGCTATCACATTGAAAATTGGCCGATTTGGTCATTCATTGCTTTTACAAACGGTAAAATTGAGACGATTTATGCGCTTTAATTTTCAGACGATGAGCGTTGTTTATATCGCTTTGACTTTAGCAGAGTGCACACCACAAAGTAAAAAAATGTTTTGAGCCAATTTTTGGATTTATTGAAAATCAAAATAAAGCGTGTTTAATGTAACCTTTTACCGGATGCAGTAAGCATTGTTTGCTTTTGCTGTAATAAACTTTTTAATGTCAAAGGTAGTACAGTTTGAAAAAACTTGCTTTAAAGTGAACAGTTATTGATTATTAATCCCAATAGCCGCTTTTGTTCAGCGTGAATTCCATATTTTCCACTTTCATTTCGTTCAACAAACTTCAATTTAAGCATAAAAGTTTGTTCTGCTTTCGCTTTTGTCAGTGAAACAAGTGGCTTCAATGTTAACTGCGCTTCATGACTGCCTTGAACGTTGGAATAAACAGTTCACAGTGATATGGGGAAGAAAAGCGCCATTATGACTTGTTTTTAATCATTTTAGCTTCTTCTTTCAGCTTTTTATGATTTATCTTGACTCTTTTCACTTTCTTGGCTTTTTATAAGCTTTGAATGTTTACTTCATTTATGAAGTGTTTCTCTCTTTTTTTCAGCAATGAAAAGAACGAAAGCAAACAAACAAACAAAAATGATCATTGTGATCAGTGTGATCAAAATTTTTTCAAACTCTCTCATATGTTTAAATTCCTTTTAAAAATTCAATTTTTATGAAATTTTTAGCCCCACTTTCTTCTTTATGAATTGATGAAGTGCCACGTTTTTTATCTGATGGTGATCTTGATATAATTATAAGATATCTTGTTTTTAAAAAAGCAAAATCTAGCACACTTAGAACTTGCTCTCAATTCTCTGAATTTTCTATCTTAACCATGATTACCTAGGAAGTGAAATTAGAAAAACCGTTCGATATAAAAAAATGTGTGTTACGTATAAAACTGTTTTCCTTCAAAAATGAGACTCTTTCCTCCTCCTCGGAAAAGTGTGAGCCATTCGAACACAGATGCGCTAGAGGAAGCGGACAGCGGAATGTTGACTTCGTTTAAAAAACAATTCTTAGAATTTGATAAAAATTGAATTTATTAGAAGCCACACCTTTTTCGTTACTTTTTCTATTCTTTTTCCACCAATGTGAACTTTTCTCTTTCACTCAGAGCATATAAGACTTTCATTTTGCACGCAAAGCAAGTATACGATACTCTCATTTCGGAAGAAAAGTGTTTAAAACAAGAGAACAACTAGATTACAACTCTCTAAACCTTTAAACGCTAAAATCTTCCTTTATTTGTATCCACCATTTGAGAAGAGTTTAAATTTCGATTTTAAAATCGTATTTCGAATATGAATTTTGGTCTTTGCTGTGTTTTCATACTGATTTCATTGTTATGCTCATCGGCTGGTCAATCGAGTTCAATATGCTTATGTTTTATAAAATCGACAAATGATTGCTGCCAACGCGTGGCTGGTTCATTGGTTTCAAGTGAGGTATTTAATCGATGTCAAACATCGGACCCACAAAATTTTCTCAACTGTTGCAAACCAAACCCAAGTTCGTACAATGACATTGCTGTCGGAAGCTGCAGCGATTGAAGTGGTTGAACAATCATTACACTCCCAGCTTTAAAATCAAAATGATAATAAATAAATGTTAATAACTTTGATTTATCACTTGATTATGAATTTATCTTTAAAAATAAAGCTCGCTTCATTGTTTTCTTAATCCACATGTTGTTAGAAATGCTCATGTTTTAGCAAACGGTTTTACGTGTTCGGGGCTACTGTTTATCAAAGTCAAAACTTTATTTTTTATAATTTTAATTTTTTTAATAGAAGATAGAAAATGCTAAAATAAAGTTAGCAACGAAAAATTCGTTACACTCTTATTTAAATTGTAATCGCAAAGTATTGATGATGACCCAACGATTGCAATTTTCGCATGAAACACTTGCAGTAGGTGGACATAATAATCGTGGTTTAATTATACGATTTCTACTTATTCGAATAGGCCAAGCCGAGTACACTTTGAACTTTATTTTGATTTTTAAAATTCTCTATCTTTACTACGATTACCTATAAGGCCCGAAATTAAAAAAATTTCCGAAAAAATGAGCGTGCAAGTATAAAAATGTTTCCTTCCAAAATGAGACTCCTTCCGCCTTCGAAAAGTCTGGGCAAATCGAACACGGATGCGTTAAGGGAAGCTGACGCCGGTATATTGGCTTCGTTTAAAAAACAATTCTTAGAACTTTTAACAATTGAATTATTTATAAAATGAAACCACTCCTTTCTCGCTATTTTTCCCCTAAAATGTAAACTTTTTTCTTTTTTACCACACCAAAAAATTCGATAGTTTGTAAAAGCTTAATGTTCACAAAATTGCAAATTTTGCACAATAAAAAAATTGCAACTTCTGCAATGATTGATAAAACGTTTGCAAATGTAATTTAGCAAGAAATTAGCAAATTTCTAGATTTTGGGTGTGTATATCTCATTTGGCATCATTTAAAAACACTTTTTACTACTTGTAACAATTGATTTTATTACAAATTGAAGCCACTCCTCTTTCGTTATTTTTTCTGATTTTTCCCAACAATGTAAACTTTTTTCTTTCGTTCAGAGTATATAAGACTTATGAGAGCAAAGCAAGTATAGTGTAATCTCATATAGGAGAGACGCGTTTAAAATAAAAGAACTCCTAGTTTACAGCTCTGTAAACGTTTAAACGCTAGCAATATTCGTTTTTTGTAACCGCTATTTGAAAATAATCTAACATAAGTTTCGACTTTTATATCGTATTTTAAAAATGAATTTTGGCTTGTGCTTTGCCTTTGTATTGATTTCATTGTTACGCTCATCGTCAGGTCAATCGAGTTTGGCGTGCAGATGCTTTCTTAAATCGACAAGTGATTGCTGTCAACTGGTGGGTGGTTCATTATTGGTGAGCGGTGAATTTAGTCGATGTCAAACATTGGACTCCCAAAATTTTCTCAACTGCTGCAAACCAAACCCACGTTTCAACAGCGACATTGCTGTCGGAGGCTGTGGTGGTCAAGCATGAAGTGGTTGAAGTCTTAAAAAGGCAATTTGATGTACTTCTTATTCAAAGCTCTCTAACTTTTTCAGTTAAAGAAAATGTTCCTTCCTATTAAATATTGTGAAATTTTTTAAATTTACTTATTTACTGCGTGTGCAAATAAATAATAAAACTTTTTGCAAGTTCACTTTGGACAAGTATTACTCGTGTTTTTACCCTCCCTTTTTGGTCATTTTTAATAAGCAAAAATAATTTATGGTTCCTTCAAATTTGAATATACCGCCAAATTGCAATTATTTAACAGCTTTGCAGAATCATTCAAAGGTGAGAAAGTTGCGGTCTTCGTTTGGAAGAACATTTAGCGATTTTGCAAAATGATTTAACAGTAAACAATTGAAATCAATGTTATGCTTTTTCATCATGACGAAAGCTTATTTTTAAACAGTTATTTCTTTTTAAAATGGTAAATCATATTAATTTATGAAATAAAAAATTTTTTATCAATGTGTTCGATAAAAAATTCATAAAAGTAGAATGGTGCGGGTCAAAAAACGTGTCAAAATGCATATAATCTTATCATAAGAAGCAACGTCAAACAGTGTAGGATTTAGCTGTTGATTAGTACTTCAATTTACAGGCGAAGTTTGGTTTGAGTGGTCAAAAGTAATTCGGCTTTATATGATCTAATTTTTATAAAAATAAGTTTATGTTATAATGATAACATTGATTTCAATTATTTATTGTCAAATCATTTTGCAAAATTGCTAAAAGTTCTTACAAACGAACAGCGCAATCTATCCCCACCGTTAAATGATTCTGCAAAACCGTTCAATGAATTCTATTTGACTGTAAAGTTTCCCATTTTTTGATGCATTCCGCTTTTAAGATTGATGAATTTCGGTGAGATTTAATGTGCCAAAAAAACTCTTTCATCAACTTACCATGTGCTAGAGTCTCTTTAATTTTTATTAAAGATTCGTTTTTATAAACTTGTTTTTTAACAGCACTTTTGTCTTTTTCCTATTGTTTTTATTAACATTGTTCATCGCAATTTTGAATATAAATCATTATTAATACTGCCTTTAAACTGTCGATATTTTTATCGTTTCATCTACAGATTTTAAGAAATCAGGTGAGAACTATACAGGAAAGCAAAAAATACTTATTAAGGAAACAACTTTTAAATGTTTTTATCTATGCAAGTTATTTGCATTTCAAGATGAGCCCGGTCGCAAAATTAGCCTCCACTTTCACTGTCTCATTATTTATGTTAAACATTGAGTTTATTTAAAACAATAAACTTTTAATTTAAAATAAAAAATGAAAACTTTGTTTGTATCCTCGATGAATGGGTAGTTAATTGCTTTTGTGTTTAGTTAAAAAAAGTCTTGAATAATACCTGTCAAAACTGAACTTGCGCAAAAATTAATTTAAAAATTTCAAAGTTAAAGAGTTGTGATTAAAGTTTATAGCATTTAAGAAAAGTTATTATTCACTTGAAATATTTTTTAAATTCATATAACAAAAAGAAATTTAGATGATTTAGTTCGAAAAATTTGATGACTTTAACTGAAAACAATGAGTACGTCGTAATAATATTCAGCACCTGGTTTACGTACAAATATTATAACAGAATTATTGTAAAAGCAATTCCGTGAAAAAAATTATTCGGAATATTGGCGGAGTTTTAACTGTTAATGAAGAAATGTTTTTACCAACTTGTTCTATTCACAAATATTCTTCGCTTAACTTCGAATTTGGAAGATATTTAAAAATTTTTTAAAAATGTCTTAAAGTTCAAAGAAATTTAAAATGAAATTTTTTGAAAGCTTTTGTCAGAAGAGAAAATTCATTTCATTTATTTAACTTTCGTTAATTAAATGTGGAAGTTGACGTAAAGATGATGAATTGAGACAAAAAATGTAAAAAAATTTTCAGTTTCAAATGAATGAGGCCCCTAACACAGCTATTCAGAAATTTTTTATGAATGATCTTTGACGAGTTTTGCGCATATTCAATCAAATGAATCGATCTCTCAGGTCGTTAAATATGTATAAAAGCTGTTTGAAAAATAATTTGAGCTTAGTGCTTTTAGCGACTTGTTGCATAGAATATTAACTTAGAAAAACGAATAAACCGTAAGAAAATCAGTGAAATTGACTGAATTTTTTTCTCCTAGATGGCAAATTCAATTTTAATTTTCATTTCCATTTATTCACTTCTTTTACAATCAATTGAAGGAGGATCAAATGGTAATTCAAATTGTAAGAAATTTTTAAAATCTAAAAACTAAATTTTTTTTTATTATAGACAAAAAATGTGGTCGAGAGAGAGTATCTCTCAGTGTAAAAACAAAAGAAAAAAAAAATTTTTTATCCATGGATGGCATATCTTAAATTTTTGCATAGAGATAACAATGGAGACGAAATTTGGAGAGATTGTGCTGGCACAATTATCAGCGAACGTTTGATTCTCACCACGGCTCAATGCTTTACTGAACACACAAAAGAAATTCAAATTACAATTGGATGGTTAAACGTTATTCAGTTAAACTCTACGAGATGGAGTAAACATGACAAATACAATGCTACGAATTCCGTTTATGATTTTGCTTTGATTGATCTTCCTAAAGAAATTGTTTTTGATTACGATAAAGCTCCGATTTGTTTGCCCAAAATAGACTTCGAAATCAAAGGGAAAGAGATGAGAATGGTCAATTTCAAACCAGAACAATTCACTCGATTGTCCGAATATCTAAGAGAAATAGAAGATATAAATATGAGCGTTGACACTTACACTTGTAAAAAATTAAAATTATTGAAAACACATATATGCACAATTATGCAGAGCGAAGACTATGGAGGTGTTTATGAGCGTTACCTACCAGGTGCTCCTCTCGTGGTAAAGGAAAATAACAGATGGATGGTTGTCGGAGTGTTCTCCTACTCCTACATTTATGATAAAAAGAGACGATCAGTGTTCGCCAGTGTTTTTTCGCAAACAGACTAAAGCATAAAATTTTTTCACAATGGTAGCAAAAGTAGAAATTAAAAAATGACTTGGAGCAAGTAAAAGTTTAAAATTGAAATAGCCGAACAAGAGAATTAATCAGACCTTTATCACTTCTATAGACAAAACATTACCAAATGAATTAAAAAGCCGATCTAAGAAATACATTCTTGTTTGTGAATTTAATAAAAACTATTTAAAAAAAATTAAAAAAGTTTTGCATTTCAATTTTTGAATGATTATGTTGAATTATAAAGTGGGCAAAAATATTATCATTAAAATAAATTTTTTATAAGCAAGGTAAAAGATTTTTCATTATCACAATTATCTCTTATCATTTTCACAGTTCACTTCTGTCAGATGCAAACGTCGCATCGAAAAAGCAAAATATGTTGAATTTTGCATGAAACGATCGTAATAAGAAGACACCCCGTTGTCTATAAGAGTGACAACGCGTTGTGCATTTAAATTGAAATTACACACGCAGACAGAATAAAGTTCCCATTGTTGTCAATTTGGTTCGAAAGCAGAAGAAAATGGGACGTTTTAAAATAAGAAATAGTTCCCAAGTTTTTCGCGTTAATTCCGTTTCCTGAAAGTTTCAAAACGTTATTTTTGAGAAAACACGACTTTTGAAAACTCGACCACATTTCGTGAATTAGAAAGACACTTCGACACTATTAATCAACACTTAATAATTATAATGTAATCCCTTTAATTTTTCATCAAAAGTACCAACATTGGGAACTATATTCTGTCTCCGAGTGTAATTTTAAAAATTTTGTCCACTCCCTTAAAACTTTTGCTTATTTTCAAAAAAGTAAATCAAAATAAAAAAGCTTTTTACATTTAAGAAAAGTTATTATTCATTTAAAATATTTATTAAATTCATATAACAAAAAGAAATTTAGATGATTTAGTTCGAAAAATTTGATGAATTTAACTGAAAACAATGAGTACGTCGCAATAATATTCAGCACCTGGTTTACGTACAGAGTGTACCTTATAAAACCGTACGATTTTAACACAAAAATAATTTATAAAGAAAAGATTAATTACTTTACTGATTATGAATAATGAAACCTTGCACAGTAAAGAATGTTTTTACAAAAGGTGCTCAAAATGCGACCCGTTTTCGGCCTTACAGGGAATTACCCGTCGATAGAGACTTTTGAATACATTTTCAAGATTTTCCGAAGAAATGTCATTTATGATTTTCACAATTTCGCTCCGCAAATCTTCGAGAGTTTTGGGGTTATTCATAAACACTCGATTTTTTAAAAATCCCCATAAGAAAAAATCAAGAGGAGTTAAATCCGGGCTGCGGGTTGGCCAATTGATATCAAAACCTAGTCCTATTAGTTCATTCCCGAAAGTTTGCTTAAGAAAGTCTCGTATTTCACGAGATCTATGGGCAGGGGCTCAGTCTTGTTGAAAAAAGATTTTTGATTGGTGAGAAATTGGCAATTTTTCCAAAAATCCGAGCAAAATTTCTTTATATCGCAGTGCGGTTATTGTTGCCGTAAAGAATATGGGCCCGATTACTCTTTTATGAGATAATGCGCACCATACTCCCACTTTTGCCGAATGTAAAGGTACTTCCATTGTCAAGTCCGGTCCGGCTTCATTCCGATTTCGCGCGCCGATCTCTGCAGAGACGTTTTACTGACACCGCACTCACTTGCGAATTTGAAAGATATTTAAAAATTTTTTAAAAATGTCTTAAAGTTCAAAGAAATTTAAAATGAAATTTTTTGAAAGCTTTTGTCATAAGAGGAAATTCATTTCATTTATTTAACTTTCGTTAATTAAATTTTGAAATTCACGTAAAAATGATGAATTGAGACAAAAAATGTAAAAAAAATTTTCAGTTTCAAATGAATGAGGCCCCTAACACAGCTGTTCAGAAATTTTCCACGATTGATCTATGACGAGTTTTGCGCACATTCAATAAAATGTATCGATCTATCAGGTCTTTAAATATGTATAAGAGCTGTTTGAAAGATAATTTGAGCTTAGTGCTTGTAGCGACTTGTTGTATAGAATATAAACTTAGAAAAACGAATAAACTATAAGAAAAACATTGAAATCGACTGAATAATTTTTTTCTAGATGGCGAATTCAATTTTAATTTTTATTTCCATTTATTCACTTCTTTTACAATCAATTGAAGGAGGATCAAATG
>NCKU01004852.1:0-11325 GCA_003675995.1 Dinothrombium tinctorium
GTTTTTTTATGATTAAGTCATTTGAGAATTTTCGAGCTTTTAAGCGTTTGAAAGGTGGGTGTACTAACTTTAGAATACAATAAAAGAGATTTTCACTTTCGCTATTCATGTTAATAGCTTTTATCGAAATCATTAAATTGACAAATGGAATTCATTGACATGAAAGTAAATTTATTGTTCGTGATTTTTTGATAAAAGCTTGTTAATCGCTTTTCAAACCAAAAATTTTCGCTTTTAATGATCGCATAAGATTTTCAAATACTTCGTTTCATAATTTTTTAAATCATTTCTCGATTAGTTTTTGAAATGTTGCACAAATCGTGTTCTTTACAATTATTGTATCATTTAAGTTTTCAAAGCAATGCATTCATTCTTTGGTTAATTCTTATTCCTGGTTTAATCATTTGAGAAATGATTAGAGTGTGCAGAGCAGATATTTGGTTCATGCTTGGGTACCATTCAATCTTAGTTTTTGTGTAAAATATTCGCAAATCTAATCTTTTATATCAGAATTAAATTCAACTATTAATTAAAAAAGTCATAGCGAAACGTAATTATCTAAATGTATTTTTAAATGTTTTGCTTTTGTTTGTTATTTAAAAAGTCAAATAATTTGGTATTTGTGAGCTTCTCATATGAGAAAAATTTGTCATTTTGCAGCAATAGTCTGAAATTACTATGTTCGTAGAACGAGAAACTCGATCAAAATAACAGGAAACTAAATACAGTCAAACCTCATTTTTATGGACAAAAATTTCGTATTTTCTATTGCTAATTATTCGTTTTAATGAATAATTTTTATGCAAAAAATGGTTCATAAAACGAGGTTCTACTGTAATGGGAAAAATGTGCCACTAAAACAATTCTTACGGAGATTTGAGTAGTATGTTCAATAAAAAACAATTTTTTTGACGGAAATAAGGTGAGTAACATGAATGGTTTGGTTCGAAACACAGAGTGTAATTTATTTATTAATTCAGTTGAATTTTGAGGGTAAAAACCTGTGAAAATCTCTTGAAACAAGTAAATAAGAGAATAAGAGTATTACTTGAGAGAATAATCTAAGGAATTTCAAAACTCAACAAGCAAAAATTGAGAGAAGCAAAAAATTTCTAAATATAAGAAATTTTAAATTAAGAAAAATATTTCAATGTGAATACCTTTTTCATTCATTTGAACATTGCATACGACTTAAGTAATTTAATAAAATATTTCTTTCTCACAAGCTGCAAGCAAAAATCAAATACAAAATTCTGATTAAATAAAGCTTCTCAGAATAATAATTTGCCAAATGAACAAAATTATGCAAATATTCGTACATTTAACTTTAAATTGAGAACAGTAGATAAATATTGATTGATATCAGTTTAAGTTTTCATTTTGAAATGTGAATTTTGTTTATAGTTTACCTTGCTAGTTTTGAAAAAAATCGCTATTATGATTATAAATATTCTACAAACAAGACAGTTTTAAATGACTTTGAATGTAATTTTTATATTTCAAAGAAGATGTTAAATCGACTCGACGTAGTTTCAGAACGATTCAATAATTTCAAATTGAAATCTTGATAAGAAAACAACTTTTGAGAATAATAAAACCAAATTTCAGTCGTTTCACTTGAAAAGTCACAGAATTTTCGAAATCGACCAAAAAAGTTTCTTTTTTGTCAGTTAGTCTTAAATACGTATTCACACAGTGAAGCTCGAAATGATATTATGCTACTAGTGTTATGATTGTGGTTGATAAGTTAAAAATTTATTCGATGACAAGCAATAGTTCGCTTTTTGAGGAAAACGTTTTGAAACATTTTCTCATCGTCTTATTCGTAAGAAGGCACATACAACAATTTGTTTTCATTAAAATTTCAACTCTGAGGTGGTCCTTTTTTGGATCAACATTCACGAAAAATGTATTTTCTTTGTGAGTGAAAGAAAGAAGAAGAAGAAAAATTTACGAAAGTGATTCAAATAGGAGAAAGAAAAATGATTGATGACATGTCGTAAGTAATTACGCTTATTTCTTATGTACTTCGTATTTAAAATAAATATGTAACGATTAAGAAGATAGCAGCGATGCAAACGCGCTATGCCTCGAAATTTATGCGTACGACTGCGAGCAATTTTATTTTATGACAAATTTGATTTTTTGTGAATTTATTTTTTTGACTCGCAAATAATTTTTCGCGATTAAAGCAGAATTTCGGAAATTGTTTTGAATTTTAAAAGCAGAAACAGCCGATTCGAACGCGAAAATTAACAATTTTTACAAATGCAGCAATTCGTTTAGATTAAAAAGCCCACATGCACTAGAAAAACTCATAAAATCGAAGGAGAGAGAGAAAAGAGAGATCGAGAGAGAGAAGACAGTGAAAGCTAGACGAAAAGAGCGAGAAAGAAATCTCCGAATACGAAGCGCCGCCCGCCCCTTTTCGCATTGTTCAATTTTTGCAATGCGTTCATTTCGGCGAAAAGGGGCAAAAAACGGTGCTCACATTTTTTCGCGTGTAGCCCATTGGCGAAGAAGCGTCGTCTTTTTACGAAAATTTCAGCTAAGATCACAACGCGCTGCGACTTTAATACGCGATTAAAGTTAGCGCTTAACTTTCCAACTTAATTACTTTTGATTCTCCAACTTTTTCGTGTGCGTGTGTGTATGTGTGCAGTGTGCAGTGCGAAGTGCTTGAAATCTAAAGTTTTCACTCTATATTTTGCGTTCGTAAATCATCGAATGTAAATTCAAATATTTCGAATTTCATCGATTAATTGTGCTTAATTCGTACTAAAGCAACTGCTATCTGCGAATTTTTTGTTTACTTCGACAAAAAACAAACTTTTATCTGCTTGTCTTTTTAAATAATTCAATGAAAATTGTGTTTTCCATCATCGAATTCGTCAAACAACGTTTAGAACATAAATTTTTTGCGTCTCCAAAATTCTCTGCCATTCAAAAAGTTTGTGCGTAAAAGCTTTAAAAGCATTTTCAAGTTTTCATGTTTACTTCATTTATTATAGTGTTAAAACTTTTTTTAAAAGTTCGCAACTATTGCCAAATGAAATTTTTGCTCGGTTTCGAAAATGAATTAAACAAAACTTTTCGTCTAATTACTCGTCGTAATTCATTGTGTGACACACGCCGATATTGACTGAGTGCATTGGTGTGAACATAGTAACGCTATACGACGAAATTAATATTTTCACACACTCATTCTTCGCTACTGTGCGCAATTAATGTTGAATACTAACGAAGTGAATTTAGGTTCACAAAAACGAAGCAATTGAGGGAAAGAAGAGAAGAGACGAGAGAGAAGAGAGAAAAAACTATTTTTTCAATTTTTCTAGTAATCTCGACAGTGTTTAAATCGTCATTTACGAAAAAATCCTATTGTTCCTTATAAATTACACACACGAAACGTATATAAATGAGAGAAACTTTTGTTTCAACGCTAACTTATCAATGCGATTGATAAAAACGTAATTTTTTTAATTTTTTATTTAATCTCCGTTATATGCGAAGAAGAAAAAACAAAGTGAATTGTGGTTTCGCTCACAGGGAAAAAAACTCTTCGCTCTGTGTGCGAGTTGTGTGTGTATTTTGGAAACAAGAACATAGAGAAAAGTGTGTGTGCAAAAATAAGAAAAATTATCGCCGCCACATGAAAAAATAATAATTGAAAAGATAATTTACGTTTAAAAAACACGCAGATTTTTCGTTTTTCATTTTCTTTACCTCAAATGTGTGTTATTTTGCTTCTCGACAAAGTGAAATTATTTTCTCGCCGATTGCTTTCTTCGCAGTGCGCGTGTTTTTTCTCACCGCTAAAACTATGTTATCGCTTCTCGATTGTGTGAAACACTCGAGCACGTGTTACGCGCGATTTATTTTCACAGCTTAAAAAGTTTTGTGCTGTTAGTCGTGTGCTATTTTTTTGCGAAGAATTGGCTTTTTGAATTTGTATCGAATCAATAAAAAATGGACATCGTTTAAGGAGTTCACTTCGCACGTTTCTGTGTTATTTTTTCATCGTCGCTTTTGCCGAGAAGAAAAAAATCGTTTTCACGAAAAGCTCATCAATTTTTAAAATCTTAATATTTTTCGAATTCAGTGAACGTAAAATATAATAATGCAAAAATTAAAACGAAGACCAGTGATTACAGCGTTCGGCGCTTTGTTACTAAAATTAATATTTATTTGGACACTAATCATAGGCGTTAACGTTGAAGCCATCAAATGGTTGTAAGTACTTATATCCTGCGTGCGTTTATTGAATTTTAGTACATTAACTTTTCAGAACTTTACTTAATGTAAAAGGATTTAAAATTTTACTTTGTTTTTCTCTGGCGATTTGACGCATTCTGTTTCTAATCAACGAACTTTTTTCATTTAATTGAACTTCGCAATTCGAACAATACTCGCAGAAATTATAATTTCTTACGCACATGAATTATGTATGAAACATGCTCATGATCGAAAACAGTTTTCTAGCCTGGCAAAAATCTTTCGCTTGCGATCATTTTCCACTTTATTGCTGATTCTTGTCATTTTCGCAACGATTAAATTTGGGTGCCACACATTGAAAACACATGCATATGTGATAAATTACGCTTATGGTCATTATTCACTTTAATGATCAAAGAGCCATTGTGTTTTTGCTTTGCGCGTTGCATTCATCGCGAAATAATAGAAACTTTCTTGAAAATGTTCTACTTTTCGGTCTCGTCGTCGATTGAAACAACAAGGCGTGAAAAAAAAATTCTGCGCAAACGAGCAAAAGAGAAACTTTCCTCTACTCATTGATTGGTGCGATGTCTTGATACATCTTTTCGCAGATTTATTTCTCACATTTTCGGATCTTTGCTTTCTAATCGCTTCCTTTCTTTCTCTCGTCTTCTATCCCTTCTAAAATGTATTCATTCATTTATTTCGATCGTTTCGCTCACTCTCTCTATTCTCTATGCTCTTGCTTCTCTCGATTTTTTAGCTTCGCTCCGCTTTTCAACACATCGCTACCATTAATATTCGCTTATAGTTAACAACAGATTGTTGCAGTGAAGTCAAAAAATTTCGATTTAATAGCTGAATTTTTTTATATCATTCGGTGCGTTTTCTTTCAACACTCACTCACTTCATATGAAATATTTTAAAACAAAAGCGAGAGCAAAGAAAAAAGTTTTGCGAACTTTTCGCAAACTCATCGAAGAAAAGTGTAAACTTTTAAGTTATCATTTATGAATTTAGCTGCTATTTTAAAAACATTTCACTTAAAAATTACGAAAACTTTTTTAGAAATACAAAGAAAAAGTTTGAGAAAGCGATGCGTTAAAAAAAGAGGTGAATTCGTAAATGAGAGAAGAAAGAGGAGCAAAGAGGAGAATAAGTTAGTGACGATGAATATTTAGAAAAAGATGAGAAGTGAAATAGCGCAGAAACGTTACGATTGTTTTGGCTTGTTCTTTAAAAAAGCAAGAAGCAAATATGTTTTTGCGCAATGTTACTTATTTTCATTTGAATTATTTCAACTTCGAGTCGACGTTTTAACATTGAGCACTGAAATATGAAAGTATGAGTTGTCTTTATTTATAAAAACGAGTAAATGATATGATGCGATAAATTGTTTTACAGATTTAGGCAGAAAAAAACGTTCTAATCGCAAATGCGACTACTCAAAAAAACTTTCAACAGTTTTTACTGAGTTTAAATTTGTTTATTGCGCTCTCCTCCTCATCTTTATTTCTTTCTCCACTTCTCTTCTCTCCAAATGTATGCGATAGTGCAAACATAGTAAAAGAGAAATGCATAAATACTCTAGTTGAAAAAAGTCGGCAAAACACAGTACGACCGTGTTATAAACATTACCTCACATGTTATACAGTTAATGTTGTTTGAAACTTAAAGCAAAATCAAAGTTAAATATTATTTAACTAAAGTTGCGTAAAAACAAAAATTAAAAAAGAAAAAAACGGAAATTTGGCCTTTAGCTTGCGAATTGCTGCGTTTCATTCTTTCTTTCTCACAACAAACCAAAAAGCGGCTTCATCGCTCAAAGAAAGAGGCAGAGGAAAAAACACCGCCGTCGTGCACACAATAATTGCACTGCACTTTTTCGGTGTGGCGAGCGCCTTTCGCAAAAATACATGCATAATACACCCACAAAATTAACGGGTCCGCGGCAAGGTGTAATTGAGAGATGCAATTTTCGCAGTTTTCTGTTGTTGGGACACTTGATTTCTAACGCCTGCTCGCGAATTTTTCTTTCCTCACGTATCCGCTCTTGGCGCAAAGAAAGCACCGCTTCGACTAATAATTTTTCGCTAGAGTGTTAATTAATATAATTTATTATTATTATTATCAGCGAACATTGTGTTCAAAGTATAGAACCCAACGTGAAGATAATTTTTCTTTTTCTAAAACTTTGAGCACGTAAAAATTCTAAAAGATGAAGCGAAGATTTCACTTACGCCTCTCACTCGGCAACAACGAATTTCCGAAGAAAAATGACTTGGGTGCACCGAGTGTTTCACTTTAAAAAGGATATTGTTAACTTTTCGTCAAAATATTTTTCGCACTAACTAAACCCTTTGCTCGTTTAAGGGGCTGGTTCAATTCTTTTTTCGCTTCGTATCATACAAAAAAATTTTAAGTCGATAAACAAAGAAGCAAAATTTTCGAAAAGTCTAAAAAGCAACTAGTTTTACACTCGAAGAATGTTGCAAAAAAGTAAATTAAAAAATCTTTTATAATTTATTAATTTTTAATTAAAATAATGTTTTCAATTCAAATAATCGTTTGTCGATTTTCGAAGTAAACGACAATTTTTTTCAATCGGCTTCTTTCAAACATTTACTTAAAATCTCACAATTTAGAAAACTTTGTTACCACAAGAACGAACATTTATATAAAGAACGAGCGAGAGAAAAATAATTGCTTCTTTGTGCTGTCAAAAGTGTTTTAAGAATGTATTCGTGAGTTAAGGCGAGTAATAATAATAATACGAAGAAATTTCCACCTCATAGTCAAATAGAAAATTCTCATTATTTAGTGGTTTTAAAAGCGATCGAAAAATGGTTTTAATTTCAAATATTTTTCGCTAGCGCATAATTTATCAAATACAACACATTAGGTTAAGTTCCAATGATGCGATTCGTTTTCTTTTTAATTTTGTTTTTCATGTGGTCAGAGAGAAAGAAAATATGAATTTTTATTTTCTTCGCCAGACAAGAGGAAGTGATAAAAGTTGAATTGCTCATGAATTATTTCGCCTTTTTAATTTCGAAAAAACGAATCACTTAAAAGAAAATAACAAAAATCAAAATCAAGTTTAAACATCGTTAATTATTTGTTTACTCCGACTGCTACAAAAGATTTATTTCTCAAAATATCAAAAGGTTTTCAAATTGAATGAATAACTTTCATCAACATCTTAGCTTAATGAATCCCTAGATAAGTTAAATTAAATTATCGTTTTTATCAGAATTGTTTGAAATTTAAAAATAAAAACGCTTGAAAATCAGCTCTGAATGAATAAATGATTTTAAAATTTATTTTTATCATCTAGCAAACTTCTTAATCGAATAAATTTTGTTCTAATTATGTTCAGGATCTTTGTGAGTAAAAAATGAAAGCAAAGCAAAAGATAAAGCCATAGAAAGTGAGCAGAGGAGCAGCAAAACGGAAAATCTGAACACACGAAAGTCATGTGAAACTATTTAGAACTGTTTGTACTCGTAACGAAACATTAGCGGCAAGATCCATAAAGTTGTATATTTAATTTTTGTAATGTAACGGAAATCTGAAAATCGCGTGCAGACAAAACGCATTCGGTTATTTCTGCGCTCGTATTAGCGTGAAAACAAAATGAGAAGAAAATATCGTCTGTCTCAGATCGTATTTGTGTTCGCTAAAATTAAATGCGTGCGGTATTTATGCGAATTTAGCAAAGAAAGAGAGCGAAGAACGAAAGGCGAACAAAGAGAATGCAGAAAAAATTGTCAGGCAAAGGAAGCACTAAAAATCGATACCGTGTAATACAATACGTTTCTTCAGTGTAAAAGTATACTTGACCACACTGACGCTGGTCACTCAGGTGGTGCGATCACTTTTGAACTCTGTTTATTGCGTTCTTTGTTTGAGTGAGAGCGTAAAATAAACTCGAAAGCTTTTGTTTGGTTTTGTTGATTTAGGTTGCAAAGTATTCAATTTTATCTTCGCTTACAAATATAATTGATACAAAGATAATCGAACAAATGTTCGCTTTAAAATTTGTTGTTCAAATAATTTGATAATATCGCGCCTTTTTTAATATTGCATAGGTCGATACTTCAAACTTCATCACTAGCCACCAGCGGTAATGCGGATATTTGCGAAACATTACGCGGTTTAAATAAGAAACAAATTCAAATCTGCAAACGAAATCTTGAATTAATGGACTCGGTGAGAGTAGGAGCCGAAATGGCGGTGCGAGAATGTCAAACGCAGTTTCGCAATCGACGCTGGAACTGCAGTTCTTTGGTGAACGTATTTGGCAAGATGTTAAACGAAGGCACGCGAGAAGCGGCGTTCGTACACGCGATCACATCGGCCGGTGTTTCGCACGCGGTAACGCGCGTTTGCAGCACAGGACAATTGTTAAAATGCGGCTGCGATCGTTCCACATACGGACCGGCGATTGATTTTCAATGGGCAGGTCAGATCAGCTGTGACCTCTTCTCTGAGGTCATCGACGCTCGTCTGAACAAATTTACTCATAAATCTTGCATCGACTTTACAGGCTGTTCGGATAATGTGAATTTTGGCACCGCGTTCTCGAAAACGTTCGTCGACGCGCGTGACTTGAAAGCGGCAAGAAGCAAGAAGCCGACTTTCAATAGCGCACGTGCTTTGGTTAATCTGCACAACAACGAAGCCGGCCGCAAAGCGATCTCACGACATATGAAAATTGACTGCAAATGCCACGGTGTGTCTGGTTCGTGCGAATTGAAAACGTGTTGGCGAGCGTTGCCTTCGTTTCGCTTTGTCGGCAATCTCTTGAAAGAGAAGTTCGACTCAGCCACCGAAGTGCAGGTACTAATTCCCGAAGCGGGCAAAAGTAATGCAATACTTCAGCCGAGAGTGAAGCAAACGGCAGACGCGAACAGCGAATCAAATCAAAATACGATGAAAATTTCGCAACATTCAAAGGTAATTCATCCTCGCTACTCACCTGAAACTTTTCAAACGCTGTTTTCACTGCGAACACAGAGATCACGGAAACAGCGACCGAAGCTTTTGCCGTTGAATCCGAAATTCAAGCAGCACACAGACACTGATCTGGTTTACTTGCATTCGTCGCCGGATTACTGCGAACGCGACGAGAACTACGGCTCGTACGGCACGCACGGACGCGTTTGCAATCGCACCTCGCACGCAATCGACGGATGCGATTTACTGTGCTGCGGTCGCGGTTATAATACAAAAATCGAACGCGTAAAAGAGCGATGCAATTGTAAATTTTATTGGTGCTGTCAAGTCGAGTGCGACGAGTGCATTAAAAGTGTTGAAATCAATTCGTGCCTCTGATTTACGTGAAAGCTGACAGATGATAAATGATAAAAATAATTTTCGACTACTAACCACTGCGAACGTGAATTTCCAATTCTTAAACAACCAGAGAATTATGAAGAAATTACAAAATTTTTTCGCTAACAACATAACAAAGCCAACGTTGTATTTATCTTGAAGGTAGCGATTTTAAATGAGTAGACAAAATTAATTTAAGAAATCATCTAAGCAGTAAAATGTTTTATTCTAATATCGCTTATGAATTTAGTACAACCTTATTTGAACTTTTTCTAATTTAGTTTTGATTTATTAATAACATGTAATCTATTATTGCATTTCCCGTCGAAACTGCGATAAAATTAATTTCATGTAAATGCTTTAGTTCCGAAAAAGAGTCCATAGCACAAACATTATCTTAAATTCATTTGTATCTCTTAACAATTTTAAACTTTGTGAAACTTTTAAAATTTCATTCAATGAATTGTATATTTATTTCTACATTTAAAAAATGAAACAAATTTATTCATTTTGCAAATCAATTAAAAATTCAAATAAACAAAAATGTTTGAAAAAATTAATCGAAATTGAAAAGCGTTTGGAAAATGTCAAGCGTTAATTCGCAGAAGTCACTATGCCAATGATTTGACAAGTGATAAATATCTTATTTTCGAGACAAATTTTTAGCACTAAACTGCGCAAAAAGTTTACGTTCATGCAATATCTGAGCGATGGTGGTATAGTGGTTAGCATAGTTGCCTTCCAAGCAATTGACCCGGGTTCGATTCCCGGCCATCGCAAAAGAGTTCCTTTTTATGTTTTTAACTACAAATCAATTCTATTTTAGTTAGGCGTCTAACTTTTGCCAAGTTAATCGTTTGTATTATTTTAACATCAATAAATTAAACAATTTTAAAACATACAATCGGTTGTAATAAATTTGTATTCAATTAACAACACTGAAAATATTTATACTTGAATCGAGTCATCATTTAACTTTTTTACTTTTGACTAACAAGGAAACTATCTTTTGTTCCCGTTCCCAATTTCAATGAAACTTGGTATGCAAAGAGAACTTCATTAGTTTATTAAGATTGCCCCCATCATAGGTGCGAATTTTGTGCGTGAAGCAAGTTATTCGCGTGCTAACTTTAACATTAAGTCTATGGCAATTTTTTTCGATTTTGGGCCTAAATCTCAATCTCACCCGGTTTGTTTTAAATGTTTTAACTCACTATGTGCTTTATTTTTATCTCTATAATTATTATTGTTAAAACGTCCTTAAAGCAATTTTTCAGTGCTTTGATACAGAATTATGAGACACCTTTCATAGGATAGAAGTTGAATAGTACGTTCATTTAAAACAAACCGGGTGAGAATCGGTTGAGATTTAGGCCCGCAATCGAAAAAAAATTCGCCATAGACTTAATGTTAAAGTTAGCACGCGAATTACTTGCTTCACGCACAAAATTCGCACCTATGATGGGGCAATCTTAATAAACTAATGAAGTTCTCTCTGCATACCAAGTTTCATCGAAATCGAGAACGGGCACAAAAGATAGTTTCCTTGCAAGTAAATTTTTGATTCATTTTCATTAAAACTGTTCAATGAAAAAAGAATTGAAATTAAAGAAATGACCATTTCAACTCAAATTGCAAATATATTTAAAAGCATCGAAACACACGAAGCACCAATGTTGGTGGCGCCTCGTAGTGTCAAAATTTGATTATGATTTAAAAATATTTTTTTGTTAATAGGACAAATTTCACTCACTTCTTATCGGTTACGTCGAA
>NCKU01004853.1:0-11324 GCA_003675995.1 Dinothrombium tinctorium
TGCGAACATTTTCATATTCACTGTAATTCTCTTGAAATATTTGCTGAGCGACTTCAATGATCGGGTGATTGTTGGCGTATAAACTTTTCTTGAGGTCAATAACCTTATCGAGCGCAAACTGAGACAAATCATATTCATCTCGCATTAAATTCTTAATCTGAAAATGAGATAACGGCACATCGAGTAAGCGTTCGACACGCTCCACACTCTCGGGCTGAGCGCCAAGAGTTTGCACATTGCGTTCAACGCGCGACAATATAACGCGCCGTGTAAAGTTTTTCGACGCGCGAACAACTTTGGAGAACGCAGACATTACGAATTGATACTTTCACTAAAACAAGAACAGGATTAATAGCCGAAGTAAGCCAAGTGAAAGCTTAGACCATTCATTCATGTTATGCAACATAACGTCATATTTTGAATCGAAAAAGTTGCGGTAAATAAGGACATCACATCGTTTTGCCCCATATTACGTGCGGTTAGCGTTTGGCACCCCTGAAGGGCTTTCCATTTTAAACTCAGCCTCTATTTCAAAAAATTCAGGCTTTTTGGCCTCTGGACACGAGAACTTTTCGCCGCTATTTCGTTGATGTGCTTTTAAATTTGCGCTAAATTTGTATGTTTGTTCACAGAGAAAATTTTTGAGTCGAAAGTCGAAAACATTGATGACTGAGTTCTTAAACTTGTCGCAATCAAAACGCATTGTGATTGGGGTCACTTTTGCCATCCCTGAATGCAATAAGAGAAAGTCCACAACTTTTCACGCATTATTCGTGTGCTTTCGATGTTCTCAAATCGTTCGCGAATACAGGCCATTGACCAGAGTTCAACTTCAAGTTTATTTTTTGCAAATTATCTTTTTAAGTATTTCTCTCATTTTAACCCGAAATTGAAATTTTTGTTTTTTTTTTCTTCATCTTTATTTTTGAAAATTAGTTGAAAACGATTTGCTTATGGTTTCGTTTTACTTGTTTAGTCTATTTGGTTTAAAAAAATTATTTACCAGGTTGATCTTAATTTTGTTCGATATTTAAATCTGGTTTCGCTTTAATCTTTATTTTTAAATTTTTTAGAATTTTTCTATTCATAAGTCTTGAGTACCGAAATGCTTCTAACGAATTTTCATTCTTCATTTCCAAATCCAGAACTTAAAAAACTTTTTTAAGTTACTTTTTCAATTAAATTATCAATGGGTCGGAATTTTTAAAATTTTTTAAATTTCTTACCAAAATATTTGATGCTTCGACCTCGATGATTTTATTAATTTTCAAAAATAATTAACTCTATCAAAAAAAGTCAATACTTAAGTTTTTGATTTTTTAATTAAGCAATCGGTACGCAAACTAGAACTTCAAAAATTTAGAGTTATAGTCAATGGGTGGCGATAAGAGAATTAAAAAATTTATAAATAAAAACGCTAAATAATATAAACTTTTCCCTAGGAAAAAGCTTTGTTTAAACACAAATTATACACGACAAAAGACAAAAGTAAGATGATTTATGTAAAAAATTTGATTTTTTTTGCATTTAATATGCAAATGTTTAAATGTTGAATATTTATTTCAATATTTTGAAAATTCAATTATTTAGTTTCTCTTTTCATGAAAATTAGAAAGAAAAATCTATTCTCATTAACACCGGTTGTTTATCTGAGTATCTTTATCATATTTCACGTTTTTTTCATATTTTCACTTTTTTTCACCTCATGACATTAACCCATTGCGAGATGATTTATGTTATTAAATTTTACTGGCGAATTTAGCTAAAAATTGTTACTTTTATCATTTTGCATCGATCAGATAGAGTGGACAAGATCAAGTTTTCTTATATTTACCTTTTAGTGTTAATCATTTTTAAATTATGCACGAACTCACAAGGTCGAAATTTTTTATGTCGCTTTTTTTAAATTAAACATTTTACTTAATCACAATTTTTTACTCGCTTGCAAAATGGTTCTTAAATAAGTGATAAAGTGCGAAAAATATTTTGTGAAACACTTAATAAGCTTGAATATTGTTTGAATGAAAAACAAAATTAACGCCGTGTTAGCTTGACGCATTTTGAAAAAAAATTTTAACGCGTGAATTTAAAAATTTTTTTAATAAATGCAAAAAATTTACTTTTTTTAAAAATGTAAACTCACTTGACACATTTTAATGAAACATACTTATTAACCTCATCATCTTCAAGTATCACAAAATTAACTGCTTTAGCTAAAACAAATCCTCTTCACATTTGAAAAAAAAGTCAAATGATATTTACGTTATTTAAAAATTATTCGAATAATTTTTCCCATTTTCATTTGAACGCAAGATTTTAAACACTTGAAAATGAGATAAAAAAATTAGATTTCTAAGAAATTCAAAGTTGAAGTGTTGATAAATATATTTAGAAATTTTATTCTCATTTTTGATTACGAGCATTTTGCCGGGAAGCGAAGTTTTTTTTTGGAGGATTTAAATTAATTTTTCATTTGACAATTTCACTGCTTTTCCTGGCATTAAAAATATCGCGAGTTTAGTTTCAATAAACTTTGTTAATCTTAAATATCATTTGACTTTAATGATATAAAAGCAGGTACTTTACTTCATCTTCGCGCTTAATTTCACTTAGCTTATTCAAGCTTTAAGTAACAAGAGAAATGTTTATTACATCAAAATAAAAATTAATTTAATATTAATTTAGAAATTTAAGCTCAAAAATGAAAAAAAAAGAAGAAAGAATTTAAGCTGTCAGCCGCAGCGATTTTCGTCTTCGTTATGAGGACAATCCTTTGTTCCGTCGCAAACCCATTGAATATTAATGCAAGAGCCAGTTATGCACCTAAATTGATCTGGTTTGCAGACGCGCGAGTGACACGGGTATTTAGGCTCTTCGTCCGAGCCATCGCCGCAATCGTCAGCTCCATCGCACAGCCAATACTCTTGGATACACTGTCCGTTGGCGCACATGTGCTGCTCGACCGCACACGTTTTGCCAGAGGCTAAGAATTCAAGGAATCAGGGAGGAAGAGGTAGGCGAAAAGCAAATGAATAAGAAGAAATTTTTGCATTTTTTTAAACAATATTTTCTATTGCGCGATCGTAAACATTAAAAACTAACTCTTAAAGAAAAACTCGTTGCGAAATTCTTTGCGCTTCAAATTTCCTCATTTAACACAATTTTCGCTACTTGTTTTTGTTTGCAAAAGATTTACGATTTTCTTTTATCTGCCTATAAAACATTTTTTTAATCTTTTTCTTACATCATCACTTGCACTTTGCGAAAATAAATTTCTTTTTAAGTACAGGATGTTCTTTTATAAATCCAAAAACAACTTAGAAAATATTTTTTGATCATAACTTTTGACGATTATATTTTACTCAATTTTTTATTATAAAATAATATTAAATTATTAAGAGGCAATTCATTAAAATTTGAAAAATCAGTGATCAAACTTTGTTATGAAAACCAAACGGCGAATTAAATCTTAATTTGGGAATGAAGAAAATAAAAATACCACACAGAATTTGCAATATTTACATTTTTCAAATATTGTTTTTTACAGTTTATAGTTAATTCGTCTCAAGAGTTGTCTCAAAAGTGACTCTCAATAGCGTATAAGACCGGATAAGTGGCTGTAAACAAGTTTCGGGTATCACATAAAATATAATTTTCGTATCTTCGAAGCTGAGTAAGTTCTCAAAATAATTTTTGCATTAATGTACTTTTAAATGAATTCGCTTTGATTGACTCTGTATTTTCACTTATATAATACTTATTTCTCTTCCAAACTTCTTTCAGTTTTATCACTCTTTTGAATATTTTTTTTTTTTAAATAGCTCTTCACAAGTTGATTTGCTTTACTTATTTTTCTTTCGACCAAAATAATGACTTCAACGCATTTATCGCTTATCTAGTTTTTTTGACGCATTTTTCTAACCATTGATAAGTGAAATTGAATTTTCGCACTCAACTGCGAATAAGCAAAGAAACAGGAATGTTGAGCAAATACGACGTTTAAGAAAATCAAATTTTTTTATAAGCAGAATTTAAAAATTTTTTCAATCGCAAAATCTCAGCAAATAAAGTTTTTTCTATTCAATTTTTAACATATTAATCACTAAATACTTATCACTTTAGCATTTGAAATTAATTTCAACTTAATAATTTTCACCGCAATCTAACTATCAAGTTGTTTTAAATTCAACTTAACATCACGAAAAAGCTTACTTTCGGCGATCGAAAAGTTTTAAAATAAAAAACAAGATGCGTATGAATGAAGTCAAATTCTAAATGAAGATAAAAAAAGTTTTTTCTTACCTGCGTAAATATTATTCAAAGCATAATTATGAGATTCGCGAATAAATTCGAGTAAAATTAAAGCGCAGAGCAGAGGAAAATAGTGACGGACCATCACTGGTTTGTAATTTGTTCTCGCGATCGCCGAAATAACTTTTCACTTCGAGAAAAACAATTGATGAAATGCTCTTTTGCGAGAAAGGAATGCGCGAGATATTAATTGACAAGCGAAATCGAAGGTTTCATTCACGCAATCGTCACCACACGGTTTCGTTGTCGTCAAATTTCAAAAACATTTACTCATCGAATACAATCAATAGAAAATGCGTGCGATCGTTGAATGAAACAGAGATTGTGATAGTGTTTGCTTATAACAAGCTTTTCAACGACGAAACTCTTGAAAAACAATTGCCGCAAGTGTCTGGAATTTAATATTCGATATTCAATAACGCTTTCGCTCTTTCGTTTTGTCTCAGCGCATATCGCAAACACACGCACAATTGAATGCAAATTTCCAAATCACTGTTTATCGAATTTGTCTATGTGCGTTGTTTATCTTGTCACACTCGTCACAATTCTAAGCACTCGATTCAATGCAAATTCACGTATTCAATATGAAAAGTGAAAGTAGCGAATACTGCGACTTTAAAAAAATTTTCATTTTTTTTTTCTATTTGGAGAAGCGATTAAAATTGAGCTTGACATTTTAAACGGCGTAGTACATAAATTATTTACGAATTTTGAAAAAAAACTTTTTTCAGTGAGGGACGACGACGACTTAATATATTTCAATAAAATTGTGAAAACTGTAAACACTAATTAATCATTTTTGTGTGACTTACAAATTTAGAAAAAAAAATTTTAAAGTTTTTTTTCGTTATTGACATTTTAGCAAGATGAGAAAAATTTAAATTTTATTCATAACCTTCGAGTTTGTAACAGCGCATGACTCATTCATTCACTAAGCGAAAAGCAAAATAAAAAAATTTCATCGAACGCATCGAATTTATGAACAGCACTAGAGGAAGCCTTCGAAATCAGTCGATTGAATAGCGATTCGCCTTCCTCCCCAGTCGGTCGCGTTACATTTCCAAGACGAAATCACGCATTTTCCGTTCACGCATCGAAACAAACCGTATTGACAAATTCCGCTATTGCATTTCGACTCGTCGCTGTGATCGACGCAGTCTAATTTGCCGTCGCATCTTTCCGATTTCGGTATGCAGCGTAAACCGTCGGCGCATCTGAATTCGTTCTCTTTGCATTTGAGATTCTCATTGATTTCGTACGTTTCGAAAAAGATCGGCTCGCGTTTCACACTGTCGCCAGAACTTCTATTCGCCTCCGAGTTCGTAGCGGCGTGATTCGAATGACTCGCATTCAGCGAGTTAATCGCTTGTCGAAGACCGTTGGCGAGCTGCGAATTGAATTTAACCGCGTACGGAGCGTGCGGATTAAACTGCCAGTGCGATCCTTCTGTGTTCGATTGCGACGATTCGGTGCCGTTGTCTCGCGGAGTCACGTTCGGCAGCCGCGATTTGAGCATCGAGCAGCGTTCTTCGTCGTCGTTTTTGGGACAATCTTGCTTCTCGTCGCACACTCGCAAGTACGAAATGCACGGACCGTCTTTGCAGCGATATTGACCGTAAGAGCACGGCACGTGCTCCAATCCTAGACAATTGCTCTCGTCCGAACTATCGCCGCAGTCGTCCATCGAGTCGCACACCCAGCCGATTTTGATGCACTTGCCGTTGTTGCATCTGAAATTGTTGCCCGGACAGCGATTGTTGCAGTCCCTTTCGTCCGAATTATCGATGCAATCTTGTTGTCCGTCGCAAACGCGAATTTTCGGCACGCAACGTCGCTTGTCGTCGCACAGCGTTTCTTCTTTATCGCATTCCAGCAAAAATGGATTATGAATTGATCCTAAAAAACGAGACGATTAACGAAGACAAATCAATCGTTTATTACGCACTTGAAAGTGGAGACGAAGCGATAAGATTGAGGAGAGAGAAGCAAATAGTTAGCCTTTGCAGTGTGTTCACTTTCATCTCTCTCTCTCTCTCACTGTAAATGTGATACGTTTCGGTTTAAGATCAGAAATTAAATGACATTTGAATTAAGTGGAATTTAAAATTTGGACGATTTTTGCGTCACGCGCAAATCATTTCCTTTTTAAATTCGAATCATTGGCATTTTTTTCATTTAGAAAAATAAATTCGGCGATTCTTCTCTACGCTTGCAAACACATTAACATTGTTTATCAACGAGAAATCCTTGCGCTAGAAAGAAAAAATTCACATTCACATCGATCAGAGTAAATTAATTCTTATAAAATGCATTTTAAGTTAATTTTATTACTTTCATTGCTATGGATTAGATTTTTTATTTGACATTTAATATTGAATATAATAAATGAAAAATTATTCATTTGTGAGTAAGTATTGCATCAAAAGCGCAAAATTTTAAATTTTTCTTCTCTTCGTGATCGTTCACTTTGCCTATTGCGATAGTATTTTTCTTAAAACACACATGAAACGATAATAAAAAGGAAACACGAGACAATGACAATACAAATGAAGTAGTGGAAGAGGGAAATCGCTTCTAAAGGTTTCCAAATTGGCTTAAAGTCTATGGAGAAGTGTGGCAGCGGAAGCGGCAGAGACAAGCGTGATTCGATGGTTAAATGTGGTGGATAAAAAAGGGTAAGCAAGAAGCAGGGTGAACATTGGCAGGAGGTCTCTAGAATGGGACTCTACCAGTAGATGTGAAGCAGACACGCAGACAGACGAGGAATTTTAATCGCGCTCTGAGCTTCAACAAGGTGATACAAGAGATTAATTCGTTCCTCCTTTTTTGTCTCCAAAACCTTGATCAGCTGAAGAGGAATGAATACAACAAGCAGACATGCTTGATGAAAAGAATAGCGAAAACAAACCAAACTATTCTCCAAACACACAAAAAAGCAATTCTTTGAGAAGCGGTTACTGCCGAAGTAAAACTCAAAGTCGCTCGCCGTATCACAAGAAAAAGAAATCGCCGACAAAAATTGATAASAAAAATGAAATTTAATTGCGCTACTGAATAACTTCGATAAGTTAAATTTCTATTTATGTGATTTTATTAATTTTTTTTTTCTTTTAATTATGACCATGTCATGATTTATATATACCTAGTTTGTCATGAAGAAGTTTTTTTTGCAGCTCTCCTAGTCATTAGGATGCAAAAAGTTTCAACGCGCGTACTTAACTCATAATTTTAGTTATGATAAAGAAGTTGAAAAATTGTTTTAAAATAAGCAATAAAGTTCGCTCAAAAATTAAATTAGCAAAAGTTTCTATCTGTTGAGAATGATAAACTCAACTGGTGTGAATACGACTTAATCAAATTATTAATCTTATCAATCAATCGATAGTAACTGTTGCAGCTGGCAAAGTATTATTACTTAGGAGTACACACAAACCTTTGTTTAAAACAATTATATGCAAATTGATGAAGTAATTTAAGAAAAATGCAATTTTAAACAAAAAATGCTTAGAAAAATCAAAACCGCTTTTGATTTTACAAGTTTAAATTATAATTTATTCGTTTATTTATTTTTGTTAACGTAGAATTTAAAATCAAAATAGTCTCATTTATCATCATTCATTTAACTCATCTTCTTCAATATAATTGTTGATTATTTAAGTAATTTTATTCAATGAATTGAAAAAAAATTCAATTTTAAGTTCACAAAACAAAATTCAAACGAAAAGTTTGATTTAGAGCAAAATAAGCACAAAAAAAAATTAAAAAAAAATTAAAAAATTTGATTAGAATTGAACATATAGAAGCACGAGGTGAAGAAGCAAACAAATGACAACTTGATAGATAAATTCACTTTAAAATTTAAAAAACAAGTACCAATCGCAGTTAAAATTTAATAATTTAAAGTCCAAGTCACCCTTTAAGTGGAGTATTGTGTGCGACCTCTTCGCTACTCCCACACTACATGTTTGCGCCTTCTTTTTTCAACTCACTTAGGCGCCCTCTCAGATCCAGCGTTTAGAGTAAATCTTGTCTATAGATTATCAATAGAATTCTTGGGTTAAAGCTAAATACATTTTATCAAGCGAAATATTGTATTTAATTATCTCTTAGCAATTTTACGCGATATTTCCTTCAGCTGCTCCGTAATTATCGTCTACCGGAACGCTTTTCCTTTGGCGTCTTCTGATAAAGCCGCGAAGAAAATCGCCTTTCCGGCGCATTCAGAAATACAAATGACTTAATGAAATAATTGATGATTAAATAATGCGATAAATTTATTAATTTATTAGTTTAATTAAATAAATTGGTGATTATAATTGATAATTTAATATTATGTAGTGAAATTCATTTTCAACAATTTTTATAATACATTTGCTCGATAGAATGTGATTCAAACTGCTCTCTGATTTATATTTTCTCATTTATTTGAGAAAATTTGCAACTCGATTCTTGAAGCGTGTTTTTGTTAATTCTAAACAACATTTGAATGTTGAAAAGAGAATGCATGCGATACAAATCAGAATGATTTGCGCCAAATGCTTTAGTTTCAACGAAGGAACGTAATCTTCGATCTGCTTCTGCTTGTCGAAAAAGTTACGCTCACAATTTCTGTCGGATTTATAAACTGACGCAGTGTGAGCATTTCGTTTGAAATACGTCCAAAAGCCGTTTTCAATAAAAAGGTACGACCTAAATCATTAAAGGTTAGAAAATTTTTTAATTTTAAAATTTAATTGAACAATTTCTTACAAGTGATCGTAGAAAGCGCTTTTTCTCGCGTAAGCTTTCTTGCTGGCGTACGATGTTAGAAGTAGAGAATCGCCTGGCATTGCGAAAGTAAATTTTGACTCTTCCGCTCTTAACTTCTCATTGAACTTCAATTGTTTGATAATTTCGCAAAAAATTGGTATTATCAATCCTTTAATCGCTCTAGTCGTTATTAAAACTAAATTTTCGCGTGAATCAAATAGATTTTTTCCAGTTTTCTGATTTAAATCTTGTTGATAGATAATTGGCTCACGAGCTTCACCACTTATTTTGCTCATTTCGCGAACACCTCGTTGCCAGAGTTTACCATAAAGCGGCGTCGCTTTGTTTTTGAAACGATTTGAAAATCCTGTTATCGGGTCGAAAATCGGCGATCGGCACGACTTTTCGATGTCTTGCCATGTTTCGACTTTCTCTAATTCTGATTTAGTAGTGAGATCGGTGCTAAAATTAGCGTTAAAAATTGTGTAAAGCAAAAATGAGAATATCAATAAAAGTGTTGATGATATAAACGATTTTTGCTGAATTGTTTGATAATGCTGCTTGAATAGAGCAGAAACGATTAAAAAGAGCGGATTGCGAATTTTGAGAATTCGCATCGAGATAACAAAAATGAGTATCATGCTTACGAATGACCAATAAAAGCCAGCGTCAAATTTTAAGAAATTATCTAACAATTTTCGTTCATATTTGCCTTGAGGTTTTACAATTGCAGCAAAAAGTGTTTCGTGTTCACCCAATGCAGGAGGAAATGCAACAGGTTCTCCACCGATATCGAATGATCCAGGTAAAAATGAAATATCCGCTTCCTATTAAGAAGTGAATGATGATTTTTTTACTTCGATAACTATAAACTAGGCGAATTTCGAGTCTAATGTTCAACTAATTTTCACAGAATTTGAATCATTTTTTTTTCAATTTAAAAAGAATTGTGAAAAGTATTTCTTGATAAAGAAGATCGATGCATCTTTTTTAAAATTATATTTACTAGTGTGTCTTTTTGCGTGTAACCTCAATCTTTTTTTTTTACTAATTAAAGTAAAATTTTATTTAAAATTTGTTAAATCTTGATTTGATTTTCAGTCACGAATAAAATCGCTTTTGTATGACAATATGACACTGTGTGCGAATACTTTGCATGCTCAAAATAGCGAGTCTCTAGTTTTCATTTTTTTATTTACGCAAAAACTTTTTTTATAAAATTTAATTAAAAAATTTTTTAAGCGATTTGTAATATTTTAAAATATTTCATAGCTTAACTTTTTTTAGCTTACCTTTTAAAGAGTAAAATGAGCTTTTAATCATTGAAATTAACTCACATTTCGTTGTAGAACGCCAATTACTCCATTGTACGAACCATTTCTCATTCTTTCTCCAGCAACATTTTCGGGAGCAACAACATACGTTACACTTGAAAAAATTAAATCAGAAATAATTTTTTATTCAAAAACTTCTCACTTATGACCAGAAATGTCCGAAAGTAATCCGTGAAATAATTGCACCACTTTACCTCCCTTGACAATTTGTTTTCCCGCAATATTTTCCACTCCGATAAAGGGTAAGAACTTAAAAAAATAAATTTCTTTTAAAAATAGTTTTTTTATAAAAATTAAATTTTTATTTACATGATATATAGCTACAGTTATTAGTCCATGATTAATCATTTTACTATTGATGATTGAATTGATTGTTCGTTTATGATAAAAGTATGGCAAACTTTTGTTTCGTTTTTGAAAATTCGAACTCAATTTGTGAAGAGAATTTGTTAAAATGTATTCGTAAATAAAAATGTTTTGTGTCTTGTTTACTACATTCATCGTAAAAATGTCTCTTTGCGCATTGCAAACACAATCGATACAAAAAATTACACTTTGCTCATTAAAAGTAAGAAATAGCAAACGATTTTGAATTATTTTCGTTTCCTTTTTTAAATGAACATAGTTTACAATCGACATTGTTGTTAGATTCTTTGTATTGTGTCCTATTTTCTTCGTAATATTCAATACTTCACTCAAAAAACTCAATTTAAAATTGCAAAAAAATGTTTGTTACAACGAAAAATGAATTTTATATTTTCATTTTTCATTGCAAATGATTTTCTAACTGACATTAAAATGACTTTTATCACTTATCTATCATTCGCTTTATTTTATAAAAACAACTTTTGATGTTGCATAACTTCAAATAAAATGTTTTCTTATAATTTGTATTAAATGCATTAGTTTTATATCTTGTATGTCTCTTGT